>JANSLP010000128.1:0-84387 GCA_029298735.1 Ophiostoma sp. CBS 140.51
ATTTAATCAAAAGCAAGGCAAAAGATATTTTCGATATTCAATTACCCGTCAAATCCAAAAGTACAACATACATTTTATCAGAAATTGCTAAACAACAAAACTAATCCTTCTACAACGTTAAAGACATACGCTCGCATCAAACTGTATGGATATAGATGTCCTCGGGTATGTATGCTACTCTCTTTTCGCATCTCACATGTCATACTTTTCGTCTCATCATAACTAACGTCTTCCTGGATTTGTCGGCTCTGCAGCTTCAACATCGTAAGGACCAGAGCCTCGGCTGACGCTGTTGTTAACGGCCGCAGCCGACGACGATGCGCCCGTGTTGATCATGGCAATGCTGTCGCCACCGCTGGCATTGCTGGGATGCCGCTGAGATGGTGTCTGAAGCTTCCATGGATGCAACCATGACGATTCACCATTCTTGATGGTGGTACTTTCAGTTGTCGTGTTGGTGATGGCGTTGAAATTGACCAGGTCACGCTCGTCTTCGCCATCATCGCCGTCACGGTTTTCCCGAGCAAGCTGCCGCCGATCAATGGCTGCCCGCTTCTTCTTGACGCTGCGCTCAAACTGGAAGAACTCGCGGCCTTTGCTAATGGCTTCGACGACGGTCACAGTGAAGAGCAGGACTGCCGTTGTCTGCCCAAAGTCCCAGTCGTTTTCCGAGTTGTCGCCACCGCCGTCAACAGAGGCGGCATCGTTGTCCTCCGTCGGTATGCCCAATAGGCCCTGGTTGGCCGTACGCAAGGCTACCATCATATAAAAGTGAAGCGGAAACTGCGCAAATGCGGCCAACAAGATGTACCGACGGTGGCTCGAGCCGTCGAAAACAGCGAACATCATGACCGACAACATCCAACCGCACGTGACCCACACATAGACGCGGTCGGCCTGCGGATGGTGAGCGCCAGGCGTGCTGGTGTAGGCAGTGTTATAGCACGCGCCCGGTTCTTTGTCGTCGTTCCACTGACCCAACTTTGTATTTAGCAAGATCGTGAGAGTGAGAAAGGAGGCGGCGAAGAGGTAGGTGATGCGGTACCGTGCTGACATGGCAAACTTTTTGACGATGGGATTCTTCTTGTTTAGCTTGTGGAGAGCAGGCATCACCTTCCGTACACTGTCTATCCAGCCGCGCACAGTTTGAGGGAGTGATTGTCGCTTGTGTTGCCCTGCTGTTTCATCCTCGTCCGGAAGTCCCGTGGCCCGTCGGATGCGCCGTTGTTTGTACTTGTCCTTGCGCGCCGTGCAGAACGAGAAGCAGACGAGGGCCGCCGCAATTGACACGCCAACAAAACTGACAATGTCGTAGATGAGTCGGAAGTGGTAGACGTCCATGTGGTTGTAGGAGGAGAAGACGGTGATCATGAGCGCCATGCCCATCATGACCTGGATGTCGTTGCCAATCATGAGGATATCCTGCACCATCTCGAGTCGTTTGGTCTCAATGGCATGCTCATCTGATCCATCTTCATGGCGCAAGTCGAGGCGGCCATGCCGTGAAAAGAAAAAGACCCAGAGCGCCAGGCAAAGAGACAGAAAGGCCTGGCCGCTGAAGCCGACGAGGATGCCGATACCAGCAATGTCGGGCATTGGCTCACCGACGAGGCGGCAGGTTGAGGATGCAGATCGAGATGCTTCGTCTGCCATGGTGAGTTGTGGGCCGTCCAAACAGCCGGCAAGACGTGTCGTTAAAAGAAGCTTTGAGAACACGCAGCTCCCACAATAGGAAGCTGCCTTTACCTCCTCAAATTCCGGTCGCTCTTTCCTTCTCAATGGCGAGGCTGGGCGCTAGTAAAACCAACAGACACCGAGAGACGCAAACAAAGGAAGGCGCGATCGAGGAAAGGGATGAAGGCGTGGCCTGACTGAAGAGGTTCACGGTTGTTATTCAAACGACTTTTGTAGTTTTTCTGTCTTGTTACACGAACTGTGAAAGTCGTGTCGCCTTTTTCAGCTGTCCATATTTGTTGAGATTGTGCGAAAGGACGAGATGTCACCAAAACGCCACAACAACAAATCGCCAACCTGCCTCCTTCCTTCTTTCTTCCTTCTTCTGTTTTGGCGGCAAGTACCACCCGCCGTTCGGCTTCCCCACCAAATGCAGTTGGTATCGCGTGGGTTTTCAGGGCCCAGTAGGGCTCGACAGGGGTATGGCAGGGCCGCCAGCGTGGCAATATCAGCGCCCATTTTGGCAGCATTCCGCCGACAACCGCCGCAATCAACAAGTAAAGGCCAACCATAACCAATTCAACAACGGCGGACGTCGCACTCTCAACGGAGACTTTTCTCACAGGATTGCATTCTGGTGCATTGATTGTCTTGGCGTTTCCCTCGCGTCCCAACTTATTCTGTCTATTTTATTCCTTCGCTTCCCTTTTTTTCTTTTTCTTTTCTTTCTACATTTCCGACTCGACAATGGCACCGACAGCCGCGAGAGTCACATAATACAACTCCGTCTCGGCACAGACGACCATGCGACCGGGGCCGGCAAACTGGAAATTGGCGGCACCCATTCCCAGGTAAATTTTGCCGAGAAGTGTTCCCGAAGGGTTCCAGACCTGGATACCGTCGCCACAGCCGGCATAAACATTGCCCTTGTCGTCACAGTGAACGCCGTCCGGCACGACCGAATCGACATAGGCAAAAGTCTTGCGGTTTTCAAAGGTACCGTCTGACTGGACGTCATAGCGGTAGATTGTGGCCGGGTCGCGATACTCAAACCCATACAGACCGTGGTGCATGCCCGTGTCAGAGACATAGGCATAGCGGCCGTCGGGCGAGAATGTGAGGCCATTCGGCAACGTAAATCCATCGGCCACGACTGCCACCGCGCCCGTCGACTCGACCCAGCGGTAGACCTGGTTGCGCAGACCGGGAGCCGGGCGGAAATCCTGCAAAAAGCCGTACAGGGTGTCGGTAAAGTAGACATCACGCGAGCGAGGGTGGACGGCGACGTCGTTGAGCGAGCTGAACTGGCGGCCAAAGTAGTTGTTAAGGAGCACGGTCGTGTTGTAGGGTGCACGAGGGTTCATGGCATATAGGGCTGAGGGAATGTTTGGGCCCATGCCCTCGCCGGCAAACAGGATCTGTCCGCGGTAATTGGTGGCGCCATTGGGGTTGATGACCTGCGGGGCCGAGTCGACGACAGTCACTGGAATCTGCGTGCCGGCATCACTGGCACCTGCCTTTTTGCGATCTGCTGCAGCTTGTGCATCGGCGAGCGATATCTTCTGGATAATGGCCGACTTGGCCAGACCAGTGCCTGCATCTGGTGCGCCAGCGTTCTGCACAAAGAAAACCTCCTCGGTGTCGCGCGACCAGACGACGGCCTCGTGGAATAAAGGGTCCTTGTCGGACACGGCGATGCGCGTCAGCGTCGGATCAGAACCGAGCAGGGCAACAAAGGCTGGGTCATAGACATGAAAAGGGCGCTCCTTGAGTGAGTCCACAGTGTGTCCAGGTGGAACAAAAGGCTGGGGAAGGAACGGTTATGTCAGTAACCTATCTAGGAGGGGGCGAACGGCGACACACAAAGGTGGACGAGCTCACCTTGCTGGTGCCATTAAACTCGGTCGACGGAGGGACATGTGGTAGCGCATTGAATGGCCGCTGGTCGATGGCTTGTGCCTGCGATGGGACGGGTGCGGGCTTGGGCTGTAAGAATGCAGGCCGCGGCAGATTCGACACTGATAGCGACGTAAAACCGAGAACCTGGCTGGTCTGATAGGTGAGGCTGATGAAGAGGTAGGCAGCAGCGGCAACAAAGAGGGCAGAACGCGCCCCAGAGCCGGACGAGCGCGTCGTTGGTGTAGCAGGTGCCACTCCCCCTGGTTTCGCTTGTTGAGATGCCATCGTATTCGTGGTGCTTGGACATAAATGTGTATGTGGACTCAGTAAAGTGAAGCCTTTCGGAAACTCCGACGATCTATGTGTTGAAATACAGTCTGGGCGGAGCGCTAGAAGCGAATTCGGAGCCCCACCAAAACCGGCGAAACTGTGCTACAAAATACATGACCGGTGAAACACCACAGAAGTCTCCGTTTCTTTGCATCTAAATGGTCTGTACGGAGGTCCCCACGACATACTACTTGCACTTCAGCAACTCCTCGACATCTCTTTAGACCTGGCTTTCAATACCATCTAATGATACGGTCCATTAGGATCAACCGACACGGTGACGTTTTGTAGCACACATCCCGACGACGGCAAACCCTTCGTCAACGCTGTCGGCGTCCCATCCAACACCTCGCCCAGGAAATCCAGCGCCCGCTGCCGGCCATTGCTCAGTTCGTCATTGTGTCCACCGACCAAGTTGCGCTGGTACAGAAAAAGCGAAGACGGCGATTTCGGCGATGCCGTAGCGTTATTTCGCGCCGCACAGAACACGTCCACCAGCCGGTCCACCTCTGCGCTCGGGCACATCTCGTCGCCTACGGCTTGGTAATAGAACGTGCGCGTCCGCAACGGCGGCGAACCGTGTCGACCAGCCCAGCCTTCTTTGGACAGCATGTCTAGGATAGGGGCTGATCCAAACACAGATGTGCGGCCGTCTTTGAAGTACGAAAACATATTTTGGTACGCAAAGTGCACCAGCGACTGCCAACCGCTCATATTGCGCGCGCTGTGGAACTCTGTCGTGTTGTAGACGCCCGATGGCCATAGACTGTCGTTCAGCAAGCGCTGCTGGTCTGGATACTGTGTTGTTGTCCCCAACAAACCCTGCGCCAACAGGCCAGCCACATCGCGTCCGCTCAGCAACTCAAGACTGCGCGTCGAGTTGGCCGTCATGCCGCCGACGACGGCCCCATCGATTGTCAGGTTGGGCGCGTAGACGTCGGCTTGCTCGAGAGCAAAATCCGTGGCAGTGGCTCCGCTGCTGTAGCCCCAGAAGGCGAGAGTGACGTTGTGCGCGGCTGTGGTGGTGGTATTGCGATATGTCGGCAGAGTTGCCGTATCTGGCACGCCCTGGCGAAGTGTAGTGACAGCGGCCTGAGCAGCATCGAGGATGACATGTCCGGCCAGCACGTTGGCACCGTAGCTTGCCTGTGGACCTTCGTAGTCCGGTACTGACACATACCAGCCACGCTTCAAGGCCAAGGCGATCTCTCCGTACGGTTCGCCAAACTGTAATCCGTAGCCGGGACTTGCATCGATGCATGCCGTGTCGTAGGGTGGATGATAAGAAAGCAGAGGCACTCGAGAGCTGGAAGCGTTCTGAGCACTGGTTGTCGGCACAAACACTGTTGTCATGCCCACCATTGGCTGGTCATGGCTATCCGACGACCGGAAGAGAAGTTGGAATACATCCCGGTAGCCGTCAAAGCTGATGGCCGACTTGGACATGTTGTACGCGTGAGGTCGTACTTTCAGCACCGTGCCGGGCACCGTCGACTCCCACCCGGCCGACGGCGACGTTGTCATCCATGGATCCCGAGATGGCTTGGGCAGGCGAGTGCCGCCGAGGCTGCCGTCGCCGTTCTCCGCATTGACGGTGGTGAGAGATATCCCCCAGAAGGCTGCTAATCGTATGGGCCGCATTGTTATTGTGGAAAGCTGTAATAAA
This sequence comes from Ophiostoma sp. CBS 140.51, assembly GCA_029298735.1. Classification (NCBI taxonomy): domain Eukaryota; kingdom Fungi; phylum Ascomycota; class Sordariomycetes; order Ophiostomatales; family Ophiostomataceae; genus Ophiostoma; species Ophiostoma sp. CBS 140.51. The sequence goes on from JANSLP010000128.1 coordinate 5,570, forward strand.
AAACAATGCACCGAATCGTCCCCGATATCTCGACCTGACGCACTTCTTGAGGAATCAACACAAAAAGAATAGGATCATAAGACAGGCATTGCCCAGAGCAACAAATACCGGCTCCAATTGCCGGTTGGATTATTCGAAGCGGCAGCTATCAAAACCCGGCCTGTCCATCACCGTGCTTGCTATTGCTGTGCCTCTCGCTTCGACAAAATATCGGGATAGGTGCCACCGATGCCACTGGCGGCCATGGATATCAATTATTTAAATGTATCTATTTTTGTACAAGTGACGATGTTTTTTAACTGATACAATCACGACCTAAGCAAGAAATATCTGCTCGTTACTTTTTCCATCTTGGTAGTTTACTATTTTCATATGTTCTTCATTATTTACAATTGAAAGTTCATTCATACAGGTGCGGTTGGATCTATTCTTAGCATATTGCACGCAGTTCTGAATATTAAGGGACAACAACGACAACGCCGCATCTCATTTATGCCATATGGCATCGTATTGAAACGCGGCTGACCTGGTTCCTGGCCTGATAGAACGGCAACAAATCACGGTAAAGGAGGGGGCTTACGATGCGAATGGTCGAATAAGAAGACTGAACGAAAACAATGAGATCCCTCCCTCCAAACGGAAACAATAGGCTAAACATGACATCCTGCGATCTTCGAATGTTTGATTTCGCTTATCGAACACCTTCATTACCACCGAATTAGTTGATCCCGCGATCTTTGGCACGCAATCGATTCTAGATCTACCTGAGCGATTTTTTTTCTTCTTCTCGTTTCGCCCCCATCGCCTGCCCCGTCCCTTCTCGCCCCTGTCCTACTTGCCCCCGTCCTCACAACCTACGGCGTTGTCAACTGCCAAAGGTCGATCTGGTACCCGTCGCTGTTTGTCCGTAGGACACCAATTGCCAAAATGTCGTTGATCCAGTCGTAGGCTACGCTCGTCGTCTCCAAGTGGGCACGCAAATGAACTGCACCAGTCGTCGTCCCCGGCGCCGTCTGGCCCTTTGTCTCGACCAAAATGTTGGCACCGTCCAGCGTCAGAAGCTGGAAGCGGGCATCTGTACCAAAGAATGTCGTAGCCTTTGGGTCTTTGCTTGCCGTGGCGTCGTCGGCCACGTTGACACCGTTCAGCAGCGTGCCGTAAGACGCCCAATCGGCGCCGACCTCAAGCACCTTGGCCTGGAGGCGAGGACCGACGGCTTGCCCGCCTGAGATGGGGAAGACGGCGCGTGTTGTATTCTTGACGCCCGTTCCGACTTTGAGGGAGAGGCCCATCGAGATGTTGCAGCTGAATAAGAATTCGAGGCCGGGTGCCGTTGGGATAGTTGTTGCTAGCGCCTGGGCCTGGGCGGTCGAGCCCAGGGCCGCGAGGGCGATGAAGATGTAAGATGATATAAACTTCATGATGTCAGATTTTGACAAGAGCCGACTTCTTGTAAAGATGAAAATAGCTGTTAAGAGAGAAGAAGGAAAAAGAGAGAGAAAAGACAGTAGCTGGGAATGTCATGTATGAATAGAAGTATTGCCATTATCCCGTTTCAATTTGCCGTTACTACAATTTGGGGAAATAATCCATCCCTCCACTTTCATGTTGTTTTTCGTTTTCGTTCTTGCAACAGTATTTTCTCCAAACTCGTCCTTCTTCTAAATTGTGGTCTCGTGGCCACTGTTTCAGTTAGACTTCGTCTGGCAGGAGATGTCCTCATACTGGAATTGGCTGAAGCTGTAGCTGGTGGACTCTGCGAGACGGGGGAGGATGACAGTGTAGACCCCAACTCCAATGACTGCACATCGTCAACCTGCGCTCGTCTTAGTGGAAGAACTGAATGACCTGCTTTGCAGTCCATGCGACAATGGTACAGTCTGTTCTGTCGAGGCCCAAGCGTCTGGCACCGACAAGTGGTCTCCATCAAAGATATTCTCAGGAGCCCGATCGAAATGTCTTTGTTATCCTGTTGAAGAGCCTCGTAAAACTCGGCATTTGTTGGAAGGCGTCGTGGGATACTTGACTGGTCTGACCCAACAACGACACCGCCTTCGGCCTCCTCTTGCAGGTTCCGGGTCGGATATAACGGCCAGCTGATATCACTACAGGTGATGGAAAACCGTACGCGGTCAACTGGTAGAGGCTGTCCATTATCGGACTGAAGACGCATCTCAGCAGGCCGATTGCTGCTTTTAAAGAGCCCGGAAAGCCACGGTCCCAGATCGGCACCAAGGGCACGGAGCTGCATGTCGACCATAAAGTCAAACTGCAAGTATGGCGCCAGACTGTCATCATTCGCGGGCATGGCATCGATCTCGACCACGGGTACTTCACGCATGATGGTGATGGGGAACCGGACAGAGCTATATATCTCCGGAGTCCATAGACGCAGTGAGAGCTCGGTCTGCCAGGACCAAAGAGATGCGCGATTATATCTGCGGGGATGCGGTGGGTGGAAATTGTTTCGATGGCCATTTTGCCTCACACAAAAATAGGGACTTTGTAGGTCCTGTGGTGAATATTTTACCCTGTTGTCTCTCGTTGGTGGCAGTAACTGTTGTCCACCCGGAATCAGAAAGGCAGTCAGGCGAGACGACAGAGGTACTGGTGATGGTATCTCGTCACTCATGGACGGTACCATACCGTTGGAAAGCCCAAGTCGCCAACTGTTCATGCTCCGCTGGTATGCTAGCTTGAAGTCTCGTTGAACCTGCACACTGAGCGTTGGTACAGCCGGCATCATAACCGTAGCTGTCACTGGAGTACCCGAGGGGCTGAGGCTGGCATCTATTGTGCTCGTCTTGTCACGCTCGCGTGTGACTTGGAGGCCATGCACGGCATCATCGCCGAGGGGTCGTACACTTATGTTGTCGCCACGGTTGTAGAGATAGCGCAGTGAAATGGCGTCAAAGAAACGATTATGTTTCTGGAAGCTGAGAGAATTAGTCTTTTGGATCATCTTATAAATGGCCATGATAGAAGGATGATGGGGATATACCTCTGATCGAATTCTACAATGGTGACTTCAAGCACAAAAGTGACCACGATACGATAAATGGCGTTATGTATGTCGGTGCCACCGCTGTTTCTGCTGCTTGAATATCCCTCATAATCATTAGAGCGTTCGATGCGAATAGCCGGCTCAAGTGCACCAACCGTTGAAAACCGACCACGTCCAGACGCCGGATGCTCTTCGAAGTTGACTGGTAGGATATTGGACATGCATATTGCCGGTTTTGTTTCTGATGTCGGTGGTGTTTGCGATTGTGAGGTTTGCTCGATAGTTTTCATTTGGCAGTGTTAAGAAAAATCGAATTTGGCGATTGTCAACATTGTGATGAGATCAAGGGTCCGGTCGCCCTTTTATCACCAACCTTGTCTCCTTCGAAATCGTACGAATCGACAAGTAGGATCTATTCAGCACATGATCGATGGAAAACACAGCCATGTCTTTCGAATCCCCTCATATTTGCAAGTGTACAAAATTTGCCACTGGAATACTGCTGTGCCGCTAAATTTGATACGACTTAAGATCTGTTGACCGCTCGATGGCAGGTCACCGAGACACCGCTGTAACATCGTGACATCACGTATCGAGGCCAGAAAATCCAAGACGCAGCCTTCAAAACAGAATTCCAAGTGCAGAGTATTGGGATGAGTAAATCTTCATAAAATAGGATGACATAAGTCAGTTGTGTTTGTATTTTGTGCGCACGGTCGTATTTGCAGCGTGTGTTTCATTGTGGGATTTTGGTGAGAAAAACAGTAAGGGGTTGATGAGATGAAACAGGTGACGGGCACAAGGAGTTGGCCACACTTTAAGACTCTGGTGATGCGCCACGAGAGAACAACATTGCCAAGAATTACCGCCAAGCACGATGTCTTTTTCTACCGTCCATCTTTGATCCTATCCAGCAAGAAAGACAGAAGCATGGCCATGTCTGTACCGCTTTTGCGGCTGTTTGTCGCCGCACTACACATCTGCACTGTACTCGCAGCACAAAAAACACCACCAATATGCGCAGCAAACCAGCATGTCTTTACATCTTTGGTATGTCAAAAACTCCCTGCTTTTTATCTTCCACGAGAGTAAGATAACAGCTCTAACAACTACAGGATGCGACCTGTCCCAGAGATGGACAAGTAGAAGCCCCATCCAGTGACATCTGGGAGGTCCGCATGACACCAGACAAAGGCCGCGGTCTCTTTGCTCTGGTAGACATCCCAAGAGGCATACGGTTGCTTGTAGAAGACCCGTTGGTGACCATTACACCGCCACCGATTGTTCCAGGTGTTGGTTTCTCCCTACAGGCCATGCAGCCCGTCGTAACTGACGCGTATTCACACCTGACACCGGTTCAGAAAAAAGAGTACCTGTCGTGCCACGAGGTGCGCTTTGGCGACGAAGGAAAAGATGAGATGGAAGAAGACGGCGAACACAGCGGTCGTCTGTTACGCATCCTTCGAAGCAACGCCTACAACACGCGTGATGGTCGTGTTGGGCTCTACCCGAAAGTAGCACTCATCAATCACGATTGTCGGCCCAACGTATTGAATACAGATGCCGTGGATACAGTTACTGGTGACTACAAGCGCATAATCGTTGCTGCACGCGATATTAAAGCCGGCGAAGAGCTTGTAACGACGTACATTCCGCTGTTAGCCGACACAGCGAGCCGTCGTGCCCGTCTTGCCCAGTATAGCTTCACTTGCATGTGTTCATCGTGTGCGGCAGCGTCAGCACATGATGATGCCGAGCGCGTTCACATGAAACAAGTTCTTGATGAGCTGGAGGCAGCTGTCAAACTGCCACAAGGTGGCAAGGATCAACGGCGTGCCCTTGCCTTTCATTCCGATAGATTGGCAACATTCATTTCTCAGAGAGGGTTTGTGGACTATGCCGTCCGTACGAGCGAGCTAGCAGCCGAGTTTGCTCTTCGTGCAGGTGATAAAAAGGCGGCTGCACACTGGAGAAGGGTGCACCGAGAAAACCTGGAACTGGCCGGCGATGTGGTCACTGGATAGCATATGATTTTTTTTTTTGGTTTGTAATTTATTCTCATCGTTCAATACGAATAGTTCTCATTCCGCTATATCGTGAGCGTTGGCATCAGGACGGCGTCGCCGAGGCGGTAAAATACTCTGAAGCAAAAATAAGCGACGAGAAACCGTTTACATTTGGTTTGCCTGTTTTGATAAAACATTCCCAAACGACAAACAATGTAGACAGAAGATATGGTGGGTATGGAAGCCATCGATTAGGGCTCCAGAATGTTTGCCGTGAGGCTTAAGGTTGGTACGGCAAAGTATTGAGACGAAATCACTATCTTGGTAGACTGTTGGGACGGCTGGTCTGCGAGAAAAGAATCAGCCGAACCATATGGCCACGCGCGATATCGTTAGTTGTGTGTGTTGTCGTTTGTGGAGGCCCCGGATGAGAATGTCGAGCCAGCCAGCCCGGCATCCGGTACGTCTTAAAGTCAGGCTGGGGAACGGAACAGCAGAAAGAAAGGATGGTTTCCAGTGTGCAGATGCATCTAAGCATGAGGTAGAGGCTTTGGTTGTCCTGGGGAAGCAGGGGGATGCTGTCTGTCGATCATGCACGGAAGAAGCAGAGGAGGGATGGGATGGAGGGGTCCCCGGACGATCTATAAGGTTGAGATGGAAGAAGGTAGGGATTTCTTACCAGACAGAGAGAAAAAAAAAAAGAAAACGAATAAGGATATGACATGCAATGCAAATAGCTACAGCTCACAAGCTGTAGTGCGCTCAGACATTGATCAAAGGCAAGGAAGCGGACATACAGACAAGGTCATGGTCGGGGTCGGATGCGTGTCAAAAGGACAGATGGAGGGGAGACTTGAGATGAAATTCAGGGTGTCTAATTTACTGTGATGGTTCACAGACGAGAGATGGTCGTGCAGGTGAGAAGAGATGGTGAAAACAACTTTATTAGGTCGTTCTTTATATCGAGTCACATCGTGGTTCTGTCCATGACTTTATATATTTTGAACAAACAGTCTTAACCGTTTTTCTTCGTCTTCTTCTTGATCTTTCGACGACCTGGAATTTGCAAATTGCCAAAATTACGGGAAATGAATGAACATAAAGTCGAACAAAACAGAACAAAAGTTTGTAAAATCTGCCGTCGAAATGAGGCAAAAAACCGAGATCACAAGAAAAGCAAAACAGACTGCGGGACGAGAGGTGGAAAACGAAGAAATGCGCGGGAGAAGGCCTCGAGAAGCTGGCATTTGGTGTGTGCAGAATCTCAGACTTACACATCAGCCGAACCAAGTGGCATCGGCCGAGTAGCAGAGGCAGGAACGATGCCTTCCCCACGTGCCGGGAAGCTGGGTGCCATCCGTTCTTTCCCTTTTTGTCTCATTATTTCTTTTATGTGTATTTTGGCTCGCTCTTTCCTTTCCTCGCCCGAATTTGTTCTTTCCTTCCATTTCCTTCCATACAGGGTGCCTTCAGCCCGGACCTTCTCTTCCCCCTCCCCAATGCCGCTCGCATTTCATGCGTCGTCGATCCCACCGCCGCAAAGATGCTGTGCTTTGAGCACGGATGAGATGCGTAGCCCAGGTTAATCCTGGTTTATTTCTCTCTTGTACTCGCTTTTTGCTTTCTTTTTATTCTCTCTTTCCTTCCTCAACTGCAGGTCGACGAACCTAGGAGACCCCGACAGCGATCAGACATGGGTATATTGTCTTTGCTATTCTCCACCGAGTTTGGTACAGCTATTCTTCTCAGTTCTTTTCGACGTCTCTGCTAACGTCACCTTCTACCGCCTCTTTAGCCAGTGTCGTATCCAAACAAAAATCGACAGTGGCAACTGCTTGCCAGCCGCCTTTGACCCCACGACCCCGGGTTTTGCATCTGATATTCAGCAGAAGATAGCACGCAAGATGAGCGCCAGACGTTGCACTCGGCTCCCCGGATTGTGTCGGCCACTACGTGCTACCCGTTCATACTGAAATGAAAGATGCCGGGTGATTCGTCAAGTACATACTAGTCTAGTGTCTGGTTGCCTGCTGGCAAGCTGTGTTTGAGGTTCAGCGACGTTGGTTTCCCAGCGTGGCCAGGCGACTTCTCACGATGTTTGGTTCTCTCTCGGTCTCTTTCCATTTATCCAGCTCCAGTTTGACTGTTTCCAGTCTCTGGTCATTACGCCGCCACCCACTAAGAGAGAAAGCATGAGAAGCGGGTGCCAAGACCAGTCGAGACCAGGCCAGACAATACGGGACGAGAAACCTACGAGAGCAACAGAGCGTGCAGTGAGTGCTCGTGATAGACATCTCATCATCCAACCCGGAGGCGAAGATGGAGAAAGATGTATCATCCTCCTCTATTTCATCCACTTTCTCCTCGTTCTCTTTCTTGGTTTGAATTTATCCTGTGCATCACCTGGCTTCTGCCTTCCCACTCCTATGGACCACCTTGATTCCAGGTCTGTCGATATGCCTTTTTCCTGTCTTCCCATATCTTTAAAATCACCGACTTGCCCGCCCTTCTCGACCTGGTCGCCACTCACTTTCTTCTTGGTTTCTATTCTTCTCATCTGGCATCCCCGGTACTTCTTCTATTTTCATTGCTCACACGTCTTGATACCCATTTCCTTTTCGATTGCACCACAATGAAACACACATTAGCAATTTACTGCGTCGCCCTGAGCGGCGCAGGCATCTCTGGGGCTTCGGCCGGTGTCGTCCGCCCACCACCAGTGACAACGCCAGCTGCCCAAGCATCACTCACCCTCCCTGGCCAGACGTTTTCACTACCACGGCCAAGCAACGTTCTCATCCACGCCCGCCAGGACAATGACAACAACAATGCCCAGATTCAGCAGCTCCAGCAACAAGAACAGCAGGAGCAGCAACGCAATGCTGCATCTTTGTCCTCCATCTCTTCCTCCTTTAGCTCCCGCTTTACATCACTCAGCTCATCAGCATCGAGCACTGTCTCACAGATGCAGAGCAGCCTGCAGTCGGCACAGCAAGCCATGAACACGCTGCAACAAAGTGCCAATGACGCCAGTCGCAGTGCCAGCCAGGCAAGCCAGAGTGCTGCATCGGCCGTGGCATCTGTTCAGTCATCGGCAGCGTCTGCACAAGCGTCTCTGTCCTCGTCTCTTCAAGCATCCATGGTGGCATCTGCCTCGTCTGCGGAGCAGGTTCTGTCTATCAGTATGTCTTCAGTCATGGTCGCTGCTGTATCCAGTGTCAGCGCCTCCTTTGTGGCTCAGCAAGCTGCAGCTGTGGCCAACCTGCCAGCTCCACCGACAGCCACCGTCACAGCTGTTGCTGAAAGTGGCTTCCCGGGCACGGTCCCTGAGGTCAACGGCGCCGTAGCCCCGCAGGGCCAGTCATCGTTCCTGCAAACCAACCAGAGGTCCAACGTGCTTGGTGCCTGCTCGACACCCGAGGTGGTCCTGGCATTTGCCGGCATTATCCTGGGTGCTGTTGGCCTATCTTCTCTTGGTTGCATTGTCTTCCTGTGGTTCTGGAAGCGCCAACCGGCTGTCAAGAACAGCAGTGACAAGAAGACTAATAGCAGAGGTAGTACTGGTGGTGCCAGTGGTACTGGTCTCTCTGGTGAGAGCCGCAGTAGTGGTGGCAGTCTGCGCCAATGGCGTATTCGGGCGTCGACTACGCGGCCCAAGATGGGCGGCACTGCTGCGTCTCCGTCCAATGTCTCACTGAAAGAGTACAAGCTTCCCGAGTATGAGCGTGTCTTTTCTGAGAACAAGGAAACAAAGGCAAAATCTACAACATCGTCACCAACAAAGTCGACCTCGTCGCCGGCATTTGCTGCTCCTGCTGTTCCCGTTGAGTCCACAGCACCGACGGCCACAGCTGTGTCGACGAATGACCGCATCTTTTCTACGTGGTCGTTCACAACGGCTGGTGGTGGTGAAACCTCTACTGGAAACAACACCAACAACAACAATGGGTCAACCTTTTTCGAGGCCAGCAGCCCAACGAGCAGTGCCCGCGATGTCGTGGCCCCCCTGAACGTCTACCAGAACCAGCAGCAGCAGCGTGCCAGCCGCAACTTTAGCCGCACCAGCCGGGCATTCAACTCCTCCTCGAACTCGGGAGTGAATAAGCCTCGGCCGACATCCAGCGTCTATGAGCCATTCGGCCTGGGCATCCGCTCAGAGCCTCGTGGTCTTGACCGGATCAGCCGCATGGAAGAGGAGTGGAACCGCAGCCAGATGCAGCGGGCAACAACCACTGCTGGCAACACAGCCAACAAGGCGAGCAATGCTCCCCTCTACACAACCAACTACGCCTACTATGCAGGCAATGGTGGTAACAATAACAACAACAACAACAATGGCAACACTCGCCAAAAAGAGCCCACGGCCAGCCGGTACGCCAACAAAGACAGTGCCGACAGCCTGGCACGTGAGTATCATGACTTCGTGAGCCAGCTGGCACCTGTGTCACAATATGGTGCGACTCCGGCTGCAACTGCAGCTGTTGTGGCAGAAAGTTCATCGCTGGCAGCGGCAACGTCACCATCATCGCGCAACCGGGCGCAACGTTCGCCAACAGTGCCGCCAGCGGGCCCTCTTCCTGGACTGCCGAGCAGAGGCAATGAGGAGAGCGAGGCTGGGACAGGCTTTTCCATCCGGCCTTATCTGCAGAGATTTATCTAGACACGTTTCTATTGTTGACGTATATGGACGAGTAATTTGGTGAAGAGACAAGTATCAACGTGTGTTCTGGACGTGTAATTGGGCATTGATATGCTTTCTTTGATTTAGACATAAATGGCTGTCTGCAAAAAAAAATAATAGCACAAAAACGAAATAAAATATAAATCAAATAAATAGAAACATAATAAATAAAAAAACGTGGCTGCCAAAAAGGCTAGAACAATTCTATTCGATCCTGCGACCGATTGATCGCAAAATTGTGTTGGCCACTGAGTGGTGGTACAAAAGAAAAAGTATCAGAATCTTGATCGCAAAGGAAGTATGACGACATGGTAAAGATGAGGTCAAAGGGAGGGTGTGCTGTAGCAAAACCAGGATTTATGCGGGCAGTTAGCGGTCTTTACAGGGGCCGCGACGCGTTTTAGTGCGTGGAGTGTGGTGTCACCGTTTCGCCACAAGTTTTTTTTAGTGAGTGACGACAACGGAGGCCTTTCCGTTAGTGGGCAGTTTCGTCAACAAACGACGTCGCCTCCGTTAACAGCGCACATCAAGCAAGAACAAAGAACTTCAGGACAACCTCGTCCATCGACGGCCATCTTTCCTTTTCTTACAACATGAGTTCCCGAGTGATTTTGTCTCTTTTTATCGACTTTATCTCACGATACTAAACAATAAACGCGCTCAAGATGCCGCGTATTCTTCTGTTGTGCTTTGTGCACGGCTTCAAAGGCGGCGACAACACCTTTCGCACATTTCCCGATGTAAGTTCAGATATGCACCCAATCCAGTCACTTGCTTCTCTAACAATATAGGACCTTAAAAATACCGTCGCCGGCATCCTGCCGGACCACGACCGCGTCGAGACGGTCGTGTACCCGCGTTACGAGACCAAAGGAGAGCTTGCCGAAGCCAGCCAGCAGTTCCTGGAATGGCTCAAGGCGCGCGTAATGGACGTCCGCAAACAGCACTTGGACGCTCCATGGCCGCCTAATGACCACCAGGTGGGTGTCGTGCTTGTCGCGCACTCCATGGGCGGGTTCGTGGCGGCCGATGCCTTGTTCTTGGCACTCGACGAAAGGCGGGCAGCCGAGCAAGAGGCCGGCAACGACGAAAACACGACGACAATCTTCCCGCCCATCCAGGGTCTGTTGGCTCTGGATACACCCTACAACGGTCTGTCGCGGTCCATGTTTGTCTACGGCGCGTTCTCCAACTATAGCAAAGTGCAGACTGTCTTCAATGTGATGACGGCACTGTCGGCAGGCCCCGTCGCCCTCGGAAGATTGGCCATGGGTCGTGCTGCGAAACCGTCCAGCAGTGGCGGTGGTGCGGCCAGTGGTGCGGCCAGTGCCGGCTGGAAGGTCTGGCAACTCATGGCCATTCGCTCAGGCACGGTCGGTGCCATTGCAGCTGGTGGCGTCGCAGCCTACACGCACCGCAAGGCCATTATGGCCGGCATGGAAAAGGTGCGGCGCATGGACCGCCAGAGTCTGCGTGAGGGCTACCAGTCCGGTGTCGACGCCATCGGCCAGGGTCTGGCGTACATCAACCGGCGTAATGTGGGCGAGTCATTTGCATGGCTGTCGGCACACTTTACGTTTGTTGGCGCACTCCTTAAACAGGCCGAGCTGAACCGGCGACTACAACGGCTGGGTGGTCTCCAGGGCGGCATCGGTGTTCACGATCTGTACATTTCGCTTGGAGCCAATGGCTATTGGAGCGGCGGGTATTTTGTGCCAGAGCGGACGTTCTGTGCCGTCCCCGAGGACAAGCAGAAGCTGAAGGAGGAGGAAAAAGAGAAAGAGAAAGAAGATGGTAAAGGAAAGCAGAAAGAGGGTGAGGCAGTGGATGACAAGGAGGACAAGGATACCGACGAGAAGGGGGGTGAGGATGAGCCTGACAAAGGCAAGGACAATGAAGACAAGACCGAAAAAGATGATCTTGAGTCACAGGACAACGAAACCGAAACGACGGCCATCTCATCGATGTTTGAGCGCTGGACAATGGCCTCGTGCGAAGACGAGGTGCAGGCACACATCAGTCTGTTCAAGCGTGACAGGAACCCCGATTACGACGCTCTCACTCGGCGTGCGGCGGTTCTCGTGGCTAGCTGGTTTGGCAACGACGAGCCAATCATTGACACGCTGGGCCCTGCAACCGCAGAGGCTGCCGAGGCCGATAAGGCTACAACCGGCGAGGATGCTATCCGGGTTACCGACGAGGGTGTCGAGATTGTCGAGGGCAGCAGCGACTCGGGAATGGCAGCGGCAGCCGAAGCCGCCAGCAAAGAGGGCGACGATGACGCCGACAAGTCGACTGACGACAAGAACGACTCCGAAAAGGGTTTGCCTGATGAGTCACCCATCGACATTGCAGCCACAGCTTCGTTGATGCGCGATGGCGAGGGCGAGGAAAAAGGCAGCAGTGCCTCATCGGCTATTGTGATTGACGATGACGACGACATTGTCGGTCCATCTGCATCAGCGGCAGACATCCCGCCAGAAGACCGTGCAACGTACCTACGGCACCTGCTGAGTGTCGCCCAGAACGCTGGTACAGGGCTCAAGCGTGTGTCCGACTGGTCGTCACAGCTGCCAGCTAAAATGCCTCGCATTGAGGGTCTGTCGCGATCGTCGATACCGTCGATGCCCACCATGTCTATGCCAACGATGCCTGCCATGCCCAGCATGCCCAAGTCAGCGTCGACTTTTATCCCGAGCACCTCCTTGTTCTCACGGTCGAAGAAGGGAGAGGGAGCGTCGTCGGCATCGTCGGTATCGGAAAAGGAGGCGGCTGACAAGGTAGATAAGACAGACAAGCCAGTATCGGGCGAAGGCGCAGTCTTTGTAACGCCAGACACTGCAATGGAGGAGAATACAGTCGAAGCTACATCAGCTGGTGATGTTGATAAAGAGATGGCATAAAGAAGGGGAAGGGAAAAAAGGGTGGGGACAAAGGAAGGGCGCAGAATGAGACGATGATACCACGATCACGAACTATGTAGAACAATGTCTGATTTTTTTTTTTTTGGAAAATTTGACAACAGATGCGTCTGAATAAAACACAGCACTTCTCGCGATGTACGTCACTGTCACTATCTCTTTGTCTTTTAGATTTTGTTTTGTTGGAACAAAAACTTCAATCGGGGCAACAAACGGCCGCTGAATTGACCCGTCTGAAAAAACCAATGAACGAGGCGCAGCAGATCAGAGTTTAGCGTCTTTCAGTGCGTTTTTCAGCACGCTTATGCCCGCCATAAAACGTTCTTTCAGCGGCCATAGTGCAGTTGCCGGCAACACTCTAGATCCGACGGTGCTACCATCCACCCGGGACGCTGGTTGGGCGACATTAACACAGCCAAAGGGGAGGGAAACATTAGAGTAAAATTAGACAGGCTTGACCGGATCACATCGTTTCCGTGCTCGCGTCGTCGGCATCGCCAGTAGCGAATGATAACGCCCGGGCGGCAGTGCACCTGCATTCAGCAATCTCTCAGCATTCAAAGCAGTTCACATCCAAGACACACGGCACCCCAGCGCTCTGATTGGTGTCGGGGTCTGAAGAAATGCAGGTGCGCGCATTTTTACCCAATATTGTCCAACTGCCGTCCAATTATTCCGTGCTGTGACGAGGCAGGAACCGGCGTACTTCAACTGCTCGCGTCTGTTCTTGTTGCAATGGAAGGTGCAACGGGGGCCTAGCCAAGAGCGTAGAGGATGCGGGGCACGCGGCCTATGTACAGCGTGGGCACCTCCTTCCGCACCACAGGCATTCGGCAGGCGGGTGAAACAAACGTGAAGCAGGAGACGAACAAACAAAAAGGACAAGCACGCAAGTAAAACATAAAAAGGGAAGGCACGAACAACATCGACAGATAGGGGCGATAAGTAGGAAGATTTATTTTTAGAGCGTCAAAAATATAAACTGCAAACCGTTTCCTGTTTACATCGTCAACAATCATCGCCATCAACACCAGCATCAACAATACACATCGCCACCGTCGGTCGCCTGTATCTTCACAACAAACCCACCAGAACCCCTCACTTACACAACCACACAACACAACCACCACAATGGATAAAACTCTTGCATCACGCTGCAAGGAGCTTCTCCAGGTATGTAGAGAATTTGTCGATAACGATATTGTATTTGCACTAACATGTCAGTTCCTCTCATCGACAAAAGGCGACCTCGCTAACGTCACCGGCCCACCGTCCATGCTTGCCCCCATGTCCGTCGTCGAAGTCGGCCGCTGTTGGGCCCAACGACCCGCCGTTTTCGCTGCACCTGCCCTCGAACCCGCCGCCGACCGTCGCTGCTTGCTCGTCCTTCGCATGGTCCTTATCGCCCTCCGCACACAAATGTACGTCGGCGGCTCACCCTCGACAAGCATCAAGAAGCCGCTGAATGCCTTCCTGGGCGAGCTGTTTCTCGCCGAGTGGACCGACGAAAAGACGCATGGCGTTGAGGGCCAAAGCCAAAGCGGATCTACACGGAGTAGTCTGTCGAGTCAACACCAAGAACCGGGTTTGAGTCGCAGCACGACCATCTCCTCGTCCGCCACCTCCAACTCCTCCTGCACCTGCGGTACCGACCGCATCACTACCCGCCTCGTTGCCGAACAGGTCAGCCACCACCCACCCATCACCGCCATGCACATTGCCGACGACGTCCATGGAGTGCGCGCCGACGGCTACGCCCGTGTCGAGATGACCTTTTCTGGCAATGTCCAGGTGCGCCAGGTCGGCCACGCCGTTGTGCGCATCGATACTTACGATGAAGAATACCTGATCCCACTGCCTGACATCAAAGTACGTGGCTTCTTGTCGGGTCGCCTGTACCCTGAAATCACCGATACCTACCACGTTGTTGGAAGCAGCGGCTACTCCGCCGAGATCAAGTTTACAGGTCAGGGCCTGGCCTGGGGCGGCACTCGCAATGCCTTTACTGCCAATGTCTTCGGCCCTGGTGAGCCCAAGAAGCGCGAGGTCCTCTACACCATTGAGGGTGTCTGGAGCAAGGGTTGGACTGTACGCGATGCTCGCTCTGGTGCCGTGCTAGAGAAGTACGACGTTGATGCGCCTGAGAACGCTCCTGCGCCCATTGTTCTGCCCGACACCGCCACCCAGGATCCCTGGGAGTCGCGCCGTGCCTGGGCAGGTGTTCTCGACGGCCTTGGCAAGGGTGATCTCAGCCAAACCGTCGCTGAGAAGTCGAAAATTGAGCAGGCCCAGCGCCGCATGCGTGCTCAAGAGGCCGCGGCAGGTGAGGTGTGGACGCCGCTCCTTTTCAAAAATGGCGAGCACGACGGTGATGCTGTATTCCATCGTTTAGCCGCTGGTGCCGTCGCAGCCGGTGCCAACTTACAGCTGCATGACGACCGCACCAAGGGCGTCTGGCGTGTCGACGATGACAAGATCAAGAACCTGCAACGACCATTCCGCGCCGGCCTGACACCGCTTGGTGAGCGCGTTTAACCAGCACACAAAAAGCAGGTCGCTTCTCGGTAAACTTCTCGCATAGACATCTGTGACTTGTGTTGTATCTGGAGAACTTTCTCCGTCATTCTTTTTACCATTTTCTAGCCATTTTTTATCATATCAGCGAAGGAGTTTTGTTGCTTTATGTGTTATTCGGTTCCATTTGTTTCTAGACTGGCTTTTCGTCCCATAAAGGGCTTTTTTTTTGTTCATTTGCTCCTTAATTTGACTAGGCGAGGTTGCGTTCAAACCGGATTTTGTGTTTCCAAATTGTCTTTATACTCAGCGGGGCGTCTTGTTATGTGCTATATATTTTTTCTTTTCTTTTTTAAAATAGGATTTTTTTTTGTCTGTTTTGATTTGTTCGAGCATCTCACAGTCTAGATTCTGACGTTCTTTTCTCATAAAAATGCGGACTTCTGCCCCTCATCCAACAAATAGACTAATACGATGATATACCTTCTCTCGTGCTTAATTGCTTCTCTCCACGACGTTATACCGTATTCGTCCATTTTCTGTCCGCCATGCAATACACAATCGAGATGTGCTGTAGGAGTTAGTGCTGACAGAGAATCAATTGGCATCTGGCATTATTTTCTGACGTAAGTTATGTGATGACCTCGCGTTTCTTTTGCACCTCTCTTATTCTTATCAGCCCCAGCCAGCACTTATTCCGTCACTGTATGACATACAGGGATATGATTGGAATCTTTGGAACATCGCCTTCTAGGCTGACACTGGAAGATAACTCCGCTACCCCATACAATGTCAGATATCCCCATATTTAATGTCGCCTGAAGAGGCCCAAACAATTTGTATAGTATTAGACGAAATAATGCGAATCCGAAAACAACACGGTACGGCGTGTCTTATATTCGTTAGAAGAAGAAAAAATCTACAAACGAAACAGAAAGAGAAGGCGAGAACGAGAAAACATTCTTGGATTTGTTGAAAGAACCAGCATATTTCGATCCTAACGGAGCTGCCGACCGGGTTCGCAATGGACGGAGTAAAAGGAACGGAGCACAGACGGAGTAAAAGTCGGGGTCGATATGCGACTGGCAGATACAATGCTGCAATGATACGGGCCTATGTAGCTAAATGTGAGGGGATCCTGGATCCTCTTTAAAATAGAGTGGTAGGTGAATATTCGCAAAGACTTGCCGCTGCCGCCAAGCTTGCTGACAATGCTTGGTCATGAAACGGGGGCTACATTCAAGAACGAACCGCGATGGCCCAAGGAGGATCATTATCATATGCCCTACGTCGTACTCCTTACTTGGCACCAAATCACCACACATTTAGTGTTGGTGAAGGCGGGCACCCGATACGACGAGCCTCTCGAGGAACATCGTATGGCGATCACAAGATGTTCAAGATGCCCCGGGTGTCCTAGTGCCTGCGCTGGGCAACATCATATCAGGCCACGGCGAAATTAACTAGCAAACCGGGCGCATCCCTTTTTTGTGTTTCGTAGAATATCACAGATTTGGTTAACAGAATAGATATTTCCGTGGACACCTGAGTGGTGGCGGGTGTGACGAATAAGGGCCGCGTTCGTCGCCCGAGCACGCGTGCGAGGCGTGAAAGTACGTACAGTATTCAAAGAACGGAGCACAGTGCACGACAATTGAAGCCCAGACCTTGCCGGACAGCCACGTCCACATTCGCATTTGTTTTCAGAAGCCAACAACTCCTCCGTCTCTATGCTGATCTCATGATCTTCTCATCGCCCAGTTTAGCCCCTGAGTTTATTTGTTGGCCACTACACTCAGTTTAATTTTGCGTTATTGCCTCTCCTCTTTTCCGAATCCGCGTCAGATAGATATGATGATGCGGCTGCTTGTATTTGTACCACCCCTGGTCCCAGGAGAGAGGTTCCTCTGCCAAGTAAAAGGCGGTACAAAACACAGAGCACAAAGCACGGATGTTTCGTACGAGTGCCCAAAATGAGTGCGCATATTTTCCATCCGTGTCGCCGCTTTCTCTTTTTAGTCGCCTTCTGCCCTACCCATATCTCACTTTCTATTTTTTAGTATCTTGTATCTTGTAACGGCCTGTAGGTATCTTCCCCTCACTCCCATTTCTCACAATCCTACCTTCCCAAAGAAGCGGGTTCGTGGACTCGCTGTTTGCTTTCATGTGCGTGAATCCTTCTGACCGGCCTCGCTGTTTCTTTCCATCTGCATCCTGATATTTGCCTTCTTTCTCACGGCTCACGTCCATCACACTCCACCCCTCCCTCGGAAGAATGCAACAAAATCGTTGTGTGGCTGCTTGGCTCAGATGTTGACCCAATAAACGACCTTGGAAATGACACACAGCGATGCTGAATGATATGCTCTTATTTTTCTTTCTCAATATAAAAGCAGCCGTCCGCTTTGCAAAATATGAGAGGAAGTTGAAAGGGTTCTGATGGTTTCAGAGGAGTATGTTTTCTATTATTTGCGAAGAATACCAACCTTTGGTCTAGAGAGGATCAAAAATTCACCCATCTGTTTCCTTTGTTTCTCAACAACGGCATCATCGCCTTTTTTTACCTATTCACCTTTATCATGTCGACCTCCCCCGAGGGCCTGCTCGGTCTCGTGAAGGCCGGGCAGCTGACCATACCGCCCCTCCTTCCTCTACTTCGCCTGGCCATCATCACAGTAAGTCATCTTTAAGAGAAAGGGGGTTAAACACGACTCGACAAGCTATTGACCATCTAGCTCATCTTCGGCTACCTTGCTCGCATCATCTACAACATCTTCCTCCATCCATTGCGTGTTGTTCCAGGGCCCTGGTGGCACGCCGCTACCGGCCTTGCACGCTACCGTATGTACATGTCCGGTGACGCCCACAAGATCTTGCGCGACATGCACATCAAATACGGCGATATTGTGCGTGTTGGCCCGAACGAGGTATCCTTTTCAGCGGCACACGGCTGGAGCGATGTCTTTGGCCAGAAACGGATCCCAGCTGCCGAGTCCCAAGGCGGTCACGCTTACATCGAGAACCCCAAGGAACACCTCTTTTACAGCACAATCACACGGCGCGACAGTCTTATCGCCATGCCGCAAGCAGACCACATTATTGCCCGCAAGACAATCAACTCGGCCTTTTCGAACAAGGCGGTCGCCGAGCAGGAGCCTCTCGTCCAGCGCCACGTGGACAAACTCATCCGCCTGCTTCACGATGCCGCCAAGTCCAAGGACGCCGAAATCAAGGACAGCAACATCGTTGACATGGTCCAGTACACAAATTGGGTGTTCTTCGACATCACCGGCGACCTGGGTTTCGGCGAGCCCTTTGGCAGCCTGGTCGACGGCGCCGAGCACGCATGGGTGGCAGTGATTCCGAAGGCTGTTAAGAGCGCCGTGACCGTTGTCAACCTACAACGCTTGTTGGGAAGCACACTCGCCCATTTTGCTATTTGGCTCAAGATGACCCAAGAGGCCCGCAACCGCCTGACCTGGCATCGCGCCATGTCCGACGAGAAGGTCAACCGCCGTCGTGCGTTGGGCCCTGGCCGGCCTGACTTTATGACACCCATGCTCGAGAACGACGGATTTTGGAACACGCAACGCCTGCACGGCTCGCTCACGACTTTCATCACGGCCGGCTCCGAGACATCAGCCACCACCACGAGTGCCGCTATGCTGTACCTGACGACGACACCTGCCACAGTAGTCGGTGGCCAGTCTCCATTGGAGAAGCTGACTGCCGAAGTGCGCAGCGCTTTTAAGTCGGATGCTGAGATCAACTTTGCCGGCGTCAAGAGCCTGCCGTACCTCGGTGCAGTCCTGGATGAAGCCCTGCGCATGCACCCGCCTGCCGTCTGGGGCTTTGGTCGCGAAGCCAAGGCCGGTGGCAGCGTTGTTGCCAACGGCAAGTTCTTTTTGCCTGAAGCCACGATCCTCACCATCTGCCACTGGGCCATGTTCCGCAACCCGCGTAATTTTGCGCTGCCCGACACGTTTGCACCCGAGCGCTGGCTCACCGGTGCCGACGCAGATCCGCGCTTCCGCAACGACAAGCACGACGCGTTCCAGCCTTTCTCATATGGCCCGCGGAATTGCATCGGCCGCTACCTGGCTCTTGCCGAGATGCGTACGATCCTGGCGCGTATCGTCTTCAACTTTGACCTGGCCATCCAGCCAGGCAACGAGCGCTGGGCCGCCGACCAGAAGGCGTATGCTTTCTGGGAGAAGCCACCGCTGATGATGGCCGTCACTGAGCGTGCTGAAAAGGCGTGAGGGAGGAACCGACGAATGATTTGAGGTGGGCCAGGTATATGTCTGGCGACAAAATTAGTGGTATATTGGAGGTGATTCTGGCGGTGTTTTGATTTTGATTTTCGGGTTTTTTTATGACACAATAGTTGCCTTCCAGGATGTATTGGATTGCATAATACGGCGCATGGCTGAAAGGGACAGGGAACATGAGAATGACAAACACGATTGACAAACACCACGTGCCTTCACTTCTCATCCTCGTACTGTGTACTGACGCGGTCGCTCCTGCCGCATGCTTGACTTTTCTTTCCCTCTTTCTGCGTTTGATTCCGCCTTTCGGAGCATTTCGCCCTTTTTCACGATGCTCCTTCCTAAGATGGGATAAGTGAGGAGGTTGTCGCGTCCACGGTTTGCGGCGGTTTTGCCCTTCGCTATCGTTTCTCGCTATCAGATGGAAGGAGTTTGGGATCGTGAAGAAAAACCCACTAAAACGGCACCTGGAAATCCTAGGAATTTTTTTTACTGAGTACAGGGTTCCGAAGGGCAGAATTGATCCACGCCATGTGGTGTGCAGGGCCTGTCGACTGTGGAGATCGATAGAAATAGGCATAGCGATGACGTTGGGCGTGAGAGGAGAGGACAAGAACCGCAGGTAGGCGAGGCTGTCGGACGTGAAGTCGGAAAAGAGATTATCTGATTGAATAGATTTCATGAACGGCGATGAAAGAAGGAAGAAACTGATCTCCGGAGAGCGTGATAAAGAGACAGAAAGTAAACATTCCAATCCGAGATCGGCAATATTTTCCCTTTCCGCCCGTGACTAAGCGCGACTGCACTTGCGCCTGCCTCCATCGCTGTACTTCTACAATCTACGTCAGGAAGGTGCGACCTTGAGGCGGTAACAAATATTCTGAAAATCAAAGTATTGTGAAGATGTACTCCAAAACATATTCACGGGGGAAAACGGAACAAAGGATTGATAACATACCGTGATAGACCCCATACCCTCGACGTCGCCGCCGCCACAGCGGGCAAAAAGGCGCCATATCCACTGCGCTGAGCGTTATCTCGTGCGGCTGCCCCGTATTATGCCATTGGTCTTATCTCTGGCGTTAGCGCTCATCCGCCCCAAATCGGTTCTCGGCTGGCAGCGGGCGCCGCCCACCAAAGCTGCTCTCAATGCGGCCAAAATGCCCCCAAATGCCCCACACACGCCAAGCCCACAGGCTCCCTGTGCCTGACTCGGACCTGCTTTTGAGCGCACTTTAGCGCCCCAGAGCTCCTTCCTTATCCTACACTGCAGCCTGTGCTTGTGACTCTTCCAGCGACTCTCTTTCCGCCTCTCGCTTTCCACTTCGTCATCTTTCTTCGACTGGCTCTTTCCCTCCTCTTCTCTTCTTGTTTCCTTCCATTTCTCTCTCAGCACAGCACCGCAGAACACACTCGTTTTTGTTCTTTTCGTCGCTCTTTCTGCATCCATCTCTTTTCTCGCCTCCTTTCTTTCTGCCTCAAAATGCCAAGCTGGAAAGCGCCGCTCGCAGCGGCTGTGCTGCTGAGCAGTGCATCGGCCCTCAAGCTGCCTGTCGCTGTCGCCGACAATACGCTTCAGCAGCCTCTGATTGAGCACGAGAGCATTGGCACTGTTGCTCCTCCTACTCTCGCCGTTGACGAAACCGACGCCTCCACCGACGTCGCCAAGGAGAAGCCGCTTGTCGACAGCGAAGAACTCCAGAGCAAGATCTCTGCAAAGCGCCTGCTCGGCCACGCAGAGGCTCTCTACGGCATCGCCCAGCGCGGCTTCCCCGAGTACGGCCACCCGACCCGTGTCATCGGCAGCGGTGGTCACAATGGCACTCTCGACTACATCTACTCCATCATCTCCAAGCTTGGCGGCGGTAAGCCCAAGGAGGGCAAGGACGGTTACTACCATGTCTGGAACCAGACCTTCCCGGCCACCACCGGCAACGTCTACGAGGCGCGCCTCGTGCTCAACGACACCGTCGTCCAGGGCCACCCCATGGGCCTGACGCCGCCCACCAAGTCCAATCAGCCCGTCTTTGCCAAGCTGGCTCTTGTCGCCAACGACGGCTGCGACGCCAGTGACTACCCGGCCGAGGTCAAGGGCGCCATTGCCCTTATCCAGCGCGGTACCTGTCCCTTTGGCACCAAGTCGGAGCTGGCTGGCAAGGCTGGCGCCGTGTCGGCTGTCGTCTACAACACCGAGGACGGCCCGCTCAGTGGCACGCTGGGTACGCCGAACCCTTACCAGATTGCCACGTTCGGTCTGTCGGGCGCTGAGGGCCAGCCCCTTGCTGCTGCACTGAAGAAGGGCGCTGAGCTCGACGGCATCTCCTACATCGACTCGGAGGTCCGCACCATCATCACCAAGAACATCCTTGCCCAGACCGTGGGCGGCGACCCGGAGAACTGCGTCATGCTGGGCGGCCACAGTGACAGCGTTGCCGAGGGCCCAGGCATCAACGACGACGGCTCTGGCAGTCTGACCCTGATTGAGGTCGCCACCCAGCTGTCGCACTACAGCGTCAACAACTGCGTCCGCTTCGCCTGGTGGGCCGCTGAGGAGGAGGGTCTTTTGGGCTCTGACTTTTACGCTGCGTCACTGTCGCCCGAGGAGAACCTCAAGGTCCGCCTCTTTATGGATTACGACATGCTTGCCAGCCCCAACTACGCCTACCAGGTCTACGACGCCCTCGACAGTGAGAACCCGGCTGGCTCGCAGGCCCTGCGCGACCTGTACGCCGACTGGTACTCTGCCCACGGCCTCAACTACACTTTGATTCCCTTTGATGGCCGCAGCGACTACGACGGCTTTATCCGCGCTGGTATCCCCGCTGGCGGCATCGCTACCGGCGCTGAGGGTGTCAAAACTGAGGAGGAGGCTGCTCTGTTTGGCGGCAAGGCTGGTGACTGGTACGACCCGTGCTACCACCAGCTCTGTGACGACGTCGGCAACGTCAACCTGACTGCCTGGGAGCTCAACGCTCAGCTGGTCGCCCACTCGGTGGCTACCTACGCCATCTCTTTTGATGGCTACCCCAAGCGCACGCTCGACGATGTCGCGGCTGCGTCCACTGCTTATGGCTCCAAGGTTAAGTACCACGGAGGTAAGCTGATTTTGTAAATATATCACGACGAGAAGATAAGGGGGATGAACTATTGTAGATATTTTTTTTGGATACTCCATACGCTGCATAATTAATATACACTTCAACATGACAACTCAGCCAACGACAAATGATATCCTTGCCACCCTGACTTAATCAAACACCAAAGCACATAAAAGTGTGTCTTTTCAACCTATGCCTTGAACTTCATGGCCATGGACTTGGGCGTGGTGAAATCGACGCACGACTCGTACGTCTGGCCCTGGCCCAGCCAGTACCACTGCAGCACACACGTGCCGGCTGTCGTGCACTTGTCGCCCAGTGTCGTCGGGATCGTCACGCTGAACTTGGTCTGGTTCGCGGGAGGGGTCAGCGTCGCCGCGTAGTTGTCCGGCCAGTCAATGAGAGGCGTGCCAATAATACTGTTGGTCGTCGTGTCCACAACCGACACGTTGGCGTAGCCCTTGTGCGGGATGCGGATGAACACGTCCATCTCCACAACGTCACCCGGCTTGTACGACTGCACGTTCTTGGCATTGTCGGCGAACTGATAGCCACGGCACAGGTACAGGTTGCACTTGGTGGGATCGTAGTCCTTGCCGATGCCTTTGGGGTTGGCACGGAAGAGGGCCTCGGGGTACGATGTGTTGTCAGCCTGGTAGAACTTGGTCATAATCTGACCGCAGACGGCGGCGGTGGCATCACCGGGAGTGCGAGTGGCCGGCGAGGTGACAATGCCGTGGGCGTTGGCAGTAGCCACGAGGCCGAGAAGAGCGGAGACGGAGAGCTGCATAGTGAAGAGTAGGCAAGTGGCAAATTGGAATCGGAACAACTGTAGCAAAGTATGATTTTCTAGATTTTCTGTAGCTCCGGAGGATAATAAAAAGACGACAAAACAGCGGCGGAGGGAACTTTGGTTATATACTTTGTCCAGCGAGGAGATGTAGACACGGAAGCGAGAGCGAGGCATATGACGGTGAGTGATTCTACGTCCCCGTAGTATGTGTATACCAGAAAATTGTGCTCAATCGCTATTAATTTGTTTACTTGCCTCTTCACTCTCTCTCTTCCTGTTAATTGATTTTGGAATCATAGCTCCCAGACAATGGTCGTCGGCCTTCATTTGTTTATTTTGAGCGGCTCTCCAGAGATATTTGGAAGCGTTTGTTCTAGTAGTCTTCTATTTAGATTAAATGTGGCCGGTAAAAGTCTCGGCGCCCCGGGGCTCAGGCTTTAATATACGGAGAAGTGCGTAGAGGTTCTGTCATTGCAATATCCGCATAGCAGCAGCCTAGCAACGTCGGGGTGGTTGCGCTCCCCGTTTCCCGTTTCCAGTCGATGCACAGGGCACAAAGGCCGTCTTCATCAATTTTGGGAATCATAAATATGCGTATAGATCGGGTGAAGGATGAAGGCTGGTGGTTGAAGGTTGTCGACAAGATTTTGGATGTGTGAAATATCATCTGAAACTTACTGTTTGATACTTTTAAGATTTTGATACTGCATATTTTTCTTCCACCAAAAAACAGTAATACTAGAATAATAGAAAAAAAGGCTATGTTTTTGTTGCCTAAAAATCCATTAAAAATAAACGTATATAGTCTTGTAGAGAAAGGAAAAGAAGAAAAATAATTTATTGCAGTTCCTCCGCTATTGTCAGTCTCTTCGTCGGACGGGATTGTCTACCGTGCCTCCACGCCACCATTACCCACTTTGCGGGAGGCTGTCGTTCCGTGTCGTTGTTTCGTTTCTCGCGCATGCGCTCCTTGGCCTTCTCTTCCCCTTTCCCTTTCTTCGTCCCTCATTTAAAATATTACCCATCCCGTCTTTTACACGTTCGTCCGTTCCTGGACCCAGTTTGTCCCCCTTTTGTCGGTAATCCTCACAATGCACATTGACAAATCATGGAAGTCATCAACGAGCCGTCATTGTGGTTGCCGTGTGATAAAGCATGTTTAGACGAGGACAATGACAACCAAAATTCAACGCCAGGTAGTGAAAGCTTCGTCTATTCTCTATCCGAATTCATTCATCTCGTGGAATATATGCAAACTCATAATGAAATCGTGAGACGATAAAACAGAATTAGATGTAAATGACAAAACTTAAAATGTAAATCCATACGCCAACGCCCGTGCAGAATGAAAACCTTCAAATTAATAGCCAAATTATGAAATAAAAAAAACCAACAGCTTTCTCAATACCCCACATCCACCTCTGATCATTTCAGCTCAGATTTATCTTCTGTCTCCCTCACCATCACCCTCAATGCTCTCTTCCTCATCCAGAACAAAGTTGTCCGGGTGACCCGGGACGCTGCTGTAGTCACCGTTGGTGTCGTTGGCGGGAGCGGCAGCGCCTCTGCCCGATGTCTCGTTGGGCGGCGTCGTCGGCTCGTACTGGTAGAGGCGGATGTTGACAAACATGGCAAACAGGCCAAAATCGTAGGCAAGTCGAAGGGCACCGGCCACGACAAAGGCAATCCAGAAGCGACCGCTGCCGGCCAGGAAACCAGTGACAGTAGGGCCTGTCGTCGAGGCCAGGGTGCGCAGCAGACTGGTGATACCAAGGACGGCGGTGCGCTCTTCGGGACGGACGACGGCGGCGATGAGGGCAGCACGAGGTGCCTGGTCGAGGTTGTTGAGGCCGATCCGAAGCAGAAGCAGGGCATAGGTGAGTCCAATGCTTTTGGGCAAGGGAAACAGGAGGACGGCAGCAGACGAAGGAACGTGAGTAAAGACCATGGTGTTGATGAGGCCAATGTAGCGCGAGAGCGGGCCGGCAAAGACGGATGAGAAGGCGGCGAGGAGGTAGCTGATGGACAGGATGTTGCCGAGCGAATCCTTGCTCATGTGGAACTTGCTGTCCATGTAGTACGACGTCAAAGCAATGCTGGCCATGCCGTCGGCGAGAGAGTCGACCATGAGCAGGAACCAGAGGCCGTACATGATGGAGCGGGTCTTTTTGGAGATCTGGCTGAAGCGGCCGGGAGCCTTGGCTGGGGTGGTGGGCTGTGTTGAAGTCGTTCCGGGGTGAGCCAGAGCCTGGCCTTCGTCGCCAAAGTCGCTGTCGTCGTCCTCATTGTCGTCGGCCTTGCGCCCACCCAAACTGCCGTCATCGCTGTCGTCGACGACCGTGACACTGCTGCTGCTGCTGCTTCCAGGAGTTGTCGGTGTCCGGGGAGAGCTACGGGATGAGAGCTGGATGTCGTTTGTAGATTCGTCGTCGCCGACGACGGTGTCAGCCTCATCAATGGACCGGTGCTGCAATTCGGACTTCTTGGACAGCATAAGACTGAGCACCAGGTTGAGGATGCCCATGGCAGCGTAGGCCCAGTAGCAGGCATGGTAGGCCTGGCGAAGAGACCAACCAAGACCGCCGGCGTCGCTGCCGTTGGAAAGGTAGTGTACGGCACGACCGGCCACTTCCGTGCCGACAGCCGAGCCTAGCGCCGAGGTAGTCACGTACCACACGAGCACATCAGCTCGTGTGTTGGGGTTTGTGACCTCGGACAGCATGGACTCTTCGACAGCGCGGAATGGACCAAAGTCACCACCAGTGGCACTGATGACACCGGCGACGGCGGCCACAAGCAGCAGCCAGTAGTTCTCACACAGAGCAAATGTCGTGCCCGACATGATCATGAGCACAGAGCCGAACATGAGTGTGCGGCGGCGGCCGACATGGTCGGCCACGAGGGTGAGAAGAAGTGAAAGACCAACATCGCCGGCAAGCGTCAGGGTCATGAAAAGGCCGATCCGTTCATCTGAGACGTCGAGCTCGGCGAAAAAGAGGGCCAGAACGAGGGCACTGGCGCCGTAGGCGAACATGCGGCAGCTGCGGGCGAGGATGATGATCCAGGCGTCGGCGCCCGTGGAGAAAACGGACGCCAAGCCGGACTCGCGGTAGACATAGCGAAGGGAGTCTATGATCATCGCCGGGTGATTTTGTAGTTTTGCGGTGGTAGAACGGTGGGAAGAGGAATGTGCGGCCGTGGTGACGACAATGGAGATCACGTGCGCCGGAACGTCGGAATCGGTGGGTGAGGAAGGTGCGGGCGTAGATGGAGATTGGTGAAGATAGTAAGAATGAAGTAAAGAGTGAAAAAAAGCAAAATGAGGCAGAGAAAAGCAGTACAATGCAAAAATCGCTCGGGTGTGTCAAATGCCAAAATGTCAAAAAAAAAAAAACGTCAGAGCTAAGCACGTCACGAATGCCTGCCATCCAAAGATCGACGAGCACACGACCGGCCCAAAAGAAAAGGCGTACAAGTGAAAAAAGTAACACAGCGTTACAGCAGGACTTTGCAGGTCCAAACGGGTTTTCCTTCCCGGCGCTACGAGGCGCTAGAGTGAACAAGGCGGGCGGCGAGACAAGGGCGAGGCGAGGCAAAAAGCGACGGGCAGAAACTTCTTCCACAGTTGTGGAATTATGGAATCTGTACTGGCCAGTTTGGGACTTCATCTTATTGATTTTCATTGTATTTTACATTGGCTCTTCATCACCTAGAAATAACTCTCATAGGCTGGCAAGTTTACAGTATTCAATGGCAACGGAGGCGGAGTCAAAATGAAAACGAGAACTGGAAATGCCACTGCAGAAATTCACAATGCAGAACTGCACTCTGCACCTTCCAAATGTGACTCCGGCACCCACTGCCGTTTGTGTGCTGCACCGGGCCAGCGCTAGCGTATGGCCGCTGGCCGGTGTCGGCCCCGCAGCCTCGCTGTGGTTGGCTTGGCTGTCCGGAACGGCTCCAGGGCAGGAAGGAGCCCTGGACAAATCTGTCAGGTGCGTCAAGTGGAGTCAAGTCGGTTTCCGACTTTTGGTCTTTTCTCTTCTTCCTGTTCTTTAGTGATTTTCTGCGGTACTTTTTGGGTATGTCCGAGGGTTGTCAAACGGAGAAACACCGCTCCTGTAATGGCTGCTCGACTACGTTCTCTGAGTTTCCTGATCGAGCTGGCGATAAGTTGGGGTCCTTGTTGAATTGAAAAAGAGAAAGGAAAATCAAAAGGCTGTCAGCCGAGCCGTTGCGTATCTCCTCACACCTCTTGGCCGAGTCACATCACCGAATTCCTGCTCGGGTTGTTGAGTTTAACAGCTTGGTTGTACGGCCGTAGAAGCAAGCGAGAAACTGCCCGCGTAGATGTGACTTGAATTGACAACTCTATTCAGCAACGAATAGCAAGAGACGAGAAAATAAAATAAAGCTACAAACTGCACTTGTGGACATCCGGGGTAGCTTCTTTAAAAATGGAGAGGTTGGTCTCGTGCCCGCCGTTTCATCACAGATATCACTCAAAGGCTTGAACATGTGCTGTCTGGTGTTATCACATAGGCTTATTGTGCCATACTTCGCGTTATGTAGCGGTTGACTGATAAAAATATGTCAAATATGCACGAATGTTGATCGAGAAGACATGCATCTTGTCGTGTATTTCTACCTAATTAACTAGAAGCAACTGGGTAGCAGTTAACGGGCTGAAAGCAGACGTATTGGTAAGGCATGAAATTAATGAAAAGGAAAGAAAGTCAAAAGCATATACCCAAGCTACCCAAGAACATCCCTGCTCTAGTTTTCCGCAACGCCTGAAGAAATGGGAATTTGAAGACAAAACAAAATAAAACCAAAACAGCAAGTTAAAAGACTAAAAAACAATATCACTCATGAGATCCCTCTTCGTAATCTTAATCGAAGCACACCTTGACCTCCTGGCTGGCCAGCCGCTGGTCCTTGTAAAAGACCTGGAAATCGACGGATGCACCCGTGGGAATCATGACAATCTCATACGAGAACTTCTTGAACACCTTGCCACTGGGCGACGTGTAGTCGGGCAGGCTGTCGACAATCGAGGCAAAATTGCAGCGGATGTCGCACAGCTTGATAACATTGTCCTCGCGGCGCGTGGGAGCCTCGACGTCGTTGCAAAGGTACAGCTCACGCGTCCACTCGGTCTTGGGCTTGTTGAAGAGGAGGTAGAAATCGTGGCGGATGGGTGCCAGTGTCTTGACCGAGTTACCCTTGCGCAGGTACCACTCCATCTGGCGACCGGCAAAGTAGACCTCCTCCTTGTCGTCCCAGTAGCGGTCCTCGAGCTTGTGGTAGGAGGCATTGTAGAGCTGGGAAAAGCAAAGACCGACCGAGAAACGGGAAACAGTCGAAGCAATCTGGATGGGCGGTTCGAGAAGTAGGCGGTTGTCCTCACCATCGGCCTTGAGAGCCTTGTAGAAGCCCTTGTAGACGGCACCACGGCAAATGGCCGTCCAAGGCTTAGTACCTGTCGACTGCAGGACGTTGATCTTGGGACCGTGACGGTCCTTAAGATGCTGGTAGAGGTAAGGAGATGCACCAAGACCGCCGACCAGGATGATGTCAGTGACGTCGAGGGCCTTCTTCTTCTTGACCTCGCGGATCTGTTCATCGATCAACGCGTCGATGCCCTCAAACGAGTAGGCAAAGAGAGCCTCAATATGCTCGCCCGTCAGGTGGAAGCGACCCATTTTGATGTGCGGCTCCTTGCTCGAGTCCGTCAGCTCCGCCTTGGAGTTGAACGCCTCGGCGGGGATGCCGACGGTGTACTGACGCTTGGAGTTGGCCTGCGACTTGTACTGCGGCTTGATAGCCTGCTGCCACTCACCCTTGACCAGCTCCTTGATGCCGGTCTTGGACAGGTTGGACCACTTGGGGCCCAACCGGCGCTGTGACATCTTTTCAAAGGCCTCGTCAATAAAGATACTGCCATACAGACCGCCCGTACCCTCGACGGCCTCCTCCATGACGACGGGTGATGCGCGCGTCACGTTGTAGCTGATCAGATCAACGGTACCACCACCGGCATCGCAAATGATAAAGACATCACCTGCTTTGCTGGGGTTGGGGTTGTTGTAGAGCGTCGCTAATGCGGCGGCCTCGGGCTCGGTGACAAACGACAGCTCCGTCTTGCCCGCGGGCCGGCTGTCCAGAATACCCGCCTGCGCGACGGCATCTTCCATGCGCTGGCGAGCGTAACCCTTCCAGATGGCGGGGACTGTAAGAACGACGTGGAACTTCATACCGTCAACGGCAGCATCACCACGATCGCGGCAGATAGTGTCGATGACGTGTTCCCAGAGCAGTCTCAGATAGTCTGCGACCAAATCTGTCGACGTCTTGCCCGTGTCGCGCAGCATGCGACGACCGCGGCGCACGTATTCGGAGTTGCGCAGCTCGTTGTCGAGGTCGTCCTCCTTGAGCAGCAGCAGCTTGAACCACTGGACCGGGTCTGCGTCTGGTGGGATCTCGTAGCCCCAGTAGATCTGACCGTCGTCGTAGTAAAGCTCGGTAGGTGCTTTGCCCTTTTCCAAGCCCATGCCCGGCCAGCTGTGGATGAGGTTGATTTGTTCTTGCTCGAAATCGTAGGGCGTGGCCCAGGCGACGCCCGAGTAGGTCGTGCCAAAGTCGATACCGATAATCAAGACATTGGTCTGGTCGTCAGAGATGCCCTGCCAGTATTCAGTGGTGGACGACATCCTGACAGAGTCTGCCATGTGGGGGGATATTTGGGTGGAGGGGAAGGATAAAGTAGGGAGGATTGTCGAGGATCAGAAGCGAGGAGAACGAAGTGTGACTGTCGAGGTAGTCAGAGCCAGAAGTGGAAGTGTGAATGAGGGAATGTAAGAAAAGAAAAGTAAATAGAGAGAAGCAGAGTGATCAGATGAAAACAATCGAAGAAGATGGATATGGCAATGGAGGCGAGGCAGAAATTAGAAATTAGAAATCAAATCAGAACAAAAAAAGAGAATCAAGGACAGAGGCATAAGTCTCACCTATTGTGTGTTCAGTTACTCCCCGACAAAGAGGAAAGAGGCTGGCAGCCGTTTTGTATGGTTGGTGGTGCCAGGCTTGACAACCGGCACTACGACATACTGCAAGCAACACCGAACAGCACGGCAAACTACACACGGCACATTGCACGCAGCCGAGAACCGATCCCAGGATGCCAGCATGCAAGGTGGGGAGGCTCGGAGTGAAGCTGTCGCCTTTTCCCCTCCTTTCCCTCTGGGATGGGTCTAATTCACGCTTGGGAAACTCTCCAGCGCGGGTCCCTGGAGTGCCTGACTGCTAGAGTGCCTTGTTTCACCTGCCGAGCCTTTTTTATGTTTCCCTCCTTATTCTGGTGCTGATCGGCCTTCGTTAGCGATAAGTTGAACCTCCGTAGTGTGTGCCTGGCGTGGCCTTGTTTGGTCTTGTGTGGCCCATGGCGGCGGAATACAGTGGAGGCGCGGGCCTTCCCTGGCCTTGTCTGGGCCTAGCCGTCGCCTAAAGTTAGTTTTATGGTAGGCCTCTTTTATCGCGGTTCAACAGAGATCAAGCGAGTTTTTCGTCTTTCGTCCTTTTCCTCCTTCTTTTGCACAGCCAGTGCCACCCTGCTATGCTCCCTCTTGTCTGGACCGCTCTTGGGCTCTTAGAGGGGTAACTATCACTCGCTACAGACTTGCTACAAGCACAGAAAAAGCAATAGATTGAGCGAAATCGACCGAAAAACTGCGACACGAACGAGAAAACAGAACAAGGCGCACTTGGCGAAGGAATGCGCAAATGGACAGTGGGTGGGGCATCACTTACACGACTAGCCAATCAGGAGGCCCTAAACTTCAGCCTCGTCAATCTTCCCATACAGCCACCATGCAGTCTCGCGTCTCAGCCCCTCTCTCAACCCCACTCGAGGTGCCTTGGAAGGGACGAGGGGATGCACGAGGGGAGTAGGGAGAGCAAGGGAAGGAAAAGACCGGACGGAACGTGACGAGAAGAGTAAAGGGCCCGGAGCGTGCAAGTATGGGGGCTAGGTCCTAATCACAAGTGGCCGCTGAAAACGAGGCGAGGCAGAGACGGAAAAAAAAGTGGCCTTTGCCGCTATTTTGGCGTAACCGCCTACAAGGGTCCGTCAAGGTGGCGCTCGGTGGGTTGGAGTTAGTGGACAGAGGGGAACAAAGAGGGGCAGTGTTGGGTGCAATGTGGGTAGATGGACAGAAAGTGATCCGAAATATTGGAGGGGAAAAGGGAAACGAGAAAAGAAACAGAGAAGCGCCAATGGGGAGGTTGGGGCTGGGGTCGAAAAGGCGAAATGATGCAGCTGTCGCAGCTTGGGGATAGGCGCTCCGGTGCGAGCTGGCCTGAAGGATCCTGGCTCCGGATGTTTGTGCGTTTGCAGCCAGCAGAAGGAAAAAGTGAAGAAACGAGAAAACTGTTGTGAGCGACAAGAATCAAAAGGAGCCTCAGCCAAGATCGGACCTCGTCTATGGAGTTGCTTGGCACTTGTCTTGTTATATTTTGTTGTCATTTTTGTGTGATTCCTTCACGAACGTCATCCTTATCGCGACTTTCAACGACAGTTCAGTTTTTTACTCTTTTGCCCTCACATGGTCTTCAATTTCTACTACCGAACCCTCCCGCTCCGCGTCTCACCCTTTGAGCTCGCGCAGGTCCTTTTCGACCCGCTGCTGGATCCTCTTTTCGAACCTCTCCTTGAACCTATTTTTGAACCTCACGAGTACATTATCATCATGGAGGACGCGATCAACCAGCAAACTCAACAGAACCAGCAAGCCCAGCAAAACGCCCAGCAGCAGCAGCAGCAGCAACACCAGCAGCATCAACAGCACCAGCAACAAGCTCAAGAAAATCAGCTGCAACAGGAGGGTCGCCAATCCTCACGGAAGCGCATAACCAAGACACCGCCTGACGCCTCAAATCCCAACAGCAATAAGCGGCCAAGTGGAAACAGCGGTGGAAACAACAACGACCAGCCGCCCATCCCGGAGCGCACGTCGTCGTTTCCAGAAGGCACCACAGAGGCCAAGAAGAGCAGCAAGCGGAAAGGCCGCAGCGGCTCGACACCCAACACAAACACAAACGAAGACTCGGGCGCGGCCCTGACAGCATCCGAGATTCTCAGAATGGGCGGTGCAGACCTTCCAGAAGACGACGGTGCGAACCAGAGCGGTGGTGCTGGGATCCACGACGACGGCGAAGACAGCGAAGCTACCGAGTTTGGTGAAGGCAGCGAGACCTTTGGCGAGGCATCCGGCCCAGCAGCAGCGCCGCCCCCTGAACAGGCACCGAACTCATTCGCGGCGCGCAAGGGCAAAGGCAAAGACAAGGACAGCAAGCGCAAGGGCGGCAACGGAAACAAGAATAAGGACAAAGGTGTCAGTGGTCAAGATGGCAAACAGTCTGCATCTGAAGCTGGTGGTGGTGGTGGCAATGGAGGCAACAATAGTGGAAATGGTGGAAACGGAGGTGGCAGTGGCAAACAAGAGGGCAAAAGAAACGACAATGGTGGCGGCGGCGGCGACAACCTCGGTGACTACTCGTTTGGAACACCACGCTTTATCGAAGAAGACATGTGTAGCGACGACGATGGTCACGATCACAGCGATTACCACGATTTTGACCACAACCACGGCCACGGCCATGGACACAGCCATAACCACGAAGGCGGCGACGATAGCAACGTCATCAACCTCAACAACTTTCCGACCAACTTACGAGGACCCAACGATGGTCGGCAACAGAACAACAACTCCTCTGCCTCTTCAGCATTCGCATCCATCACACACACACTCGCCGGCATGATGCCTCTTCCTCGCGCACCTCGCGAGGACTACATGCGCACCATGACCAACGACCGTCGCAGCCTTCAGGAGACTGTGCAATCCCTGATTGTCACGCTGCAGCACGAGCAGATGCGTCGCATGGCTGCCGAGGACAACATTTCTGTCCTCCAAGAGAACCTCACGGTCTACAAGGACCTGGCGAATCAGTACCGCGACGAGGCCAACAAACTGCGTGAAGAGACAGAACGCTCCAAAAAGGGCCATATGCAGGTCTTGCGCGACCTCAACCGCTTCAAAGCTGGTCAGGGTTTTAGTCAAATGGCGGACGATTTCCTGACGCAAAAGGCCCGCGAGCTGCGCCAGGACATCCGCGACTTTGCCATCCAATATTTTGACGGCGAGTTTGAGGATGCGGCCAAGAACGAGCGCCCACGTGCCCGTGCTGAGACTAAACTAGGCGAGTTCATGGGTGGCATCAGCCCGTTGGACCCTTTCCAGAGCTTCCTGGTGTCGCCAACACGCTGCTCCAGCGCCGTTGAGTCCTTCCTCTGGGTCATTTTGGCCAAAACTGTTTTTGGTGGTTGGTACTGGGCCGGCGGTGGACGCTTGCCTCTGCACGACGTCTTCGCCTGGATGCGGCCTGTTGACTTTTCCTTTGCTGTTTACAACGATGAGACGTCCGACTCAAAAGACGCTAACAGCAGCCCGGCCGATCCCGAGGCCGAACGCCGCTTCTACACTTGGCGCGCCACGACGGCCAAGCTCGTCTCGGAGCGGCCCGGCATTGCCGTTCGCGACAACCTGCGCAACAAGCTGGTCGAGGAAATCTGCATGACCATTGAGCCCTACTTGCGTGCAGCAAACGACGGCAGCCACGCAGAGGAGCTGCACAACATCATAAACAAGGCCATTGAATTCGACCGCGACACAAGCCAGCAGGCATCGCGTCTTGAGTGGATCTTTTGCCGCCACCCGGGCCAAAAGGACCGTGGCGAGCCCCAGCGCTTCAATCCCAACGTCATGGACATTCAAATGTGGGAAGAGACGCCTACGGATCAGTCCGAGGTCCTGTTGGTTGTTGCGCCCGGTCTACGCAAGCGTGGTCGCTCCAACGGTGAGGATTACTCCGTGGAAACAATGCTACTCAAGATGGATGTCACCTGTGACCCGGTAACGGACATGGTAGTTGGGTAGCATGTACAGTGTGTTGGAAATTTTGCGCTATTTGTTCTCGGATACATGAGCTCTATGAGTTGTTCGGTAGTGTTGAGCTCGTTTTATTTACTTTTCACGGAGCACATGCACTTAACGTGCTCATCTAAATCTACCTTTATTCATAATGTCAAAAATGGAAATCCCGCCGCAAAATGTCCGAATCCGGCTTTTATTGCACCTTCTCTGAGCACAGCCTCAGCGCCTAACTTCTTTGCACTTTTGAGACATAGTATTGGTCGAATATATGCGGGCCATCCTACATCTGCCTTTCCCACGTCCATATTTGTCGGTTTCTGTGGTCCTTCAATCACCCCCTTTTCTGTTCCTTTAACATATCTTTCAAAAAAAAAGTGCAACTACCGTTCTCTTAGACTTTTCTTCTTTTCAAAACAAAGTTTCCTCTTTTCTTTCTGTCCCCCTTTCCCTCGCTCATTTGTTTTCTATCTGCTTCCAATCACTTCCCCCTTTTGTTCAGTCTCGGACGCATTTCTCTCTACGCGTACAATGCGTCTCATCAACGTCCAGACCCTTGAGCTTGAAAACTTTACCAACGACGCTCCCCAGTACGCCATCCTATCTCACACATGTATCAAGGGCCAGGAGGTCACGTTCCAGACAATGAGGGCAGGCGGTCCTGCTCCCAACGGGCTGAAATGATGGGAAAAGATTGTTGCCTGTTGTGAGCGGGCGGCCCACGACGGCTGGAACTACGTCTGGGTTGACATCTGCTGTATCGACAAGGCAAACATCGTCGAACACAACGAGGCCATCAACTCCATGTTCCGCTGGTACGAGGAGGCTGTCGTTTGCTATGCGTATC
This sequence comes from Ophiostoma sp. CBS 140.51, assembly GCA_029298735.1. Classification (NCBI taxonomy): domain Eukaryota; kingdom Fungi; phylum Ascomycota; class Sordariomycetes; order Ophiostomatales; family Ophiostomataceae; genus Ophiostoma; species Ophiostoma sp. CBS 140.51. The sequence goes on from JANSLP010000128.1 coordinate 40,693, forward strand.
TTGCTGATGTTGCCTATAAAGCCGTTCTCGTAGATGACGTTTATCTGGAGTTGCAGAGGCAGGAGAAGCTTGACCAAGAACGAGCGAGGAAGCAGGATTCAAATACAAGCACTCTTCTACAGAAGGACAAGCAATATGTTCATTTTGGTGAACGGTTGGCGAGGAACGAGGAAGGTGCACAGACAAGTGCCATTAAGCGTCGCCGCTTTGCTGGAAGCCGTTGGTTTGAGCGTGGCTGGACGTTCCAAGAGCTACTTGCACGGCGAACCCTCCTCTTCTTCAACCTGGCATTATCATGGGCTGCCAGGCGAGAAACCGAGCGCATTGAGGACCAGTCCTACAGTCTTCTCGGCCTCTTTGGCATCCATATGCCGCTGATATATGGTGAAAGTCATGCAGCCTTTGAACTGCTACAAATGCAAATATTGCAGAACGGAGACGACGAAACCATTTTCGCTTGGCAAAGCAATCCGTTTTTAAGCCAAGCAGCACATGGTTTTCTGGCTAAGCGACCAGCGTACTTTCGCGGCTGCTCCGGATTCGTGACAAAGCCCCGCGACGATTATCGTGAAGACGGTGTGATTCTGTCCAAAGACAATCTCACACTGCAGGCCGGCCTTTACAAGCGGTGTGTTTCTAAATGGGGAGATATTTCTGACAGAGATTTTGTGCTCATCACAAACTGTCACACTGGCGATGCACCTAAAGGTTCTAATGCGGGCCAAGCCTGGGACAATTGTCAGCTGATCTTTTGTTTGTATCACGACGATAGAAGGCCCAAGCTGTTCCACTTCGCCAAAGCCATTTTATGCAGGGTTCCCCATTTTCTTCCCCAACCGCTAAATATCAAGACATTAGATGAGGCGACACTCTTCGAACTCCGGGTTGTAGAGGTTCAAAAGGATATAAGCCGCTTCAGACGCTTGAAAAACGCCTTTCGTGATGAATTGTACGATGGCGGCCCCCATACGACGCCATATGGCTTCATGCGCTATTACGACCGTCTTTGTCGCCTTACCGTCAAAAATCTCCCGGAGAATTACCAAATGATTGTTGGAGCAACCTCTACGAAAAATAATGGCATTGAGCTCCGGGATCTTGCTTTGGAATCTTCCCCGCCCTCGAGCTCCTCCGACTTCTTCATTGACATCGACGGCGCCGTGTATGAGCCGCTCCGCCCAAGTTACTCCATCTTGCCTTTCCTCCTCACAACGAGCAGAGTAGTCATCAGCTAGACTCACGCAGCCCTTACTCCCGCATGACCATGCAGTTAGATCTGCCTGACGACATCGTGGTTCTCCAGACGCATATGAAGAAGCACCTTGTAGCCGTGTGCGCCTCCAGTACAGTCCCGGCCAAGTCCGGTGCCCTAATTAACAATAGATACGGTGGCAGATCCTCCGACTGTACGGAGAAGAGTGGCGACCAAAATGCCCTGCCCAAAGAACTAAAAGTGCTGTCAGTAGGTGAGACTGTGCTACTGACGATACGCGTCCCTTTACCCAGTATCGACAAAAATAAGGACAACAAAGACGGAAACTCATATATCCTGGGTCTTATGCTCGATGGCAACGGCCCTCTTGCCCATTATGGTCTCTAGTCTCAAAACGAGCTTCTTAACGAGCTCCCTCCGCCCGATGGCTCCGAAGAAACTCGTTTACCACATGTTGCTTGCAAGCAGCACATACTGCAATAAATGGTAAGCGAGCTGGCATCAGCGCCACCACAGCTGCCTCGATCTGCCATCCATCTGGAACAGGGCTACCGTGTAAGTGTTGTTCAATGGCCCCAGGCAGCCAAACCTTCTCGTCTCAAAGGCGGTGCATCAGCCTCTCGAGTCGGCACCAACTTGGCTTTACTCTTCGTATTCGAGTCCATGTTGAAGATTTTAGCTATCAACGAAAATCAACATAGCCATAAGGAAGTGGGCGAACATGACTGAAAACCTTTTCTCTTCTTTCTTCCTTCCAAAAAAAATCAAAAAAGTAATAATTACAGTCAAATTTTAATACATAGTCTCAAAGAGTCCAGAGCAGTACACAAAATACTGTCGTTTCCCCATGCCATTCTTTCGTATGCAGAAGGAGGCTCATGTTTGCTTAGAGATAAAACCCCGCTAGCTCCCTAGCGCCGGCACTGGGCGCCGGCCGGAGTCTGACGTCCATTTTATGAGTAACGCCGATGTCAGGGTTTCCAGTGCCTGACCTAAACCGTCTTTTGGGGATAGTTCTGGGTGTCCACTGTCCCCCACTAAACATGAAGGGAACATGAATGGCGCGTTTCCCATCACCTCAAATGAGCGCAATGCACCTGTTATTACCTGCCTATTTGGCGACAACCTCGGGGAGACATCTACATTCCGAAAGTGATACGGCATGTATCAATAACTCAGCGTCAGCGTCAGGGGTAAAATATTGACGCGTCCAATGACCTGTTTTCAAACTCTCATCTTCCTATTTCTGGCGGCTGGACAGGGTGTGTCGAGCCGCCCTCGTCTGCTGCTTAACTGGCCATCACACTCCAGAGAGCGGGGCTCAATTTCTGTCAGGGTCTCTTCCCCTCCTCCGCTTTTCATGAGCAGCCGGAACTCCTGTGCCATCATCCTCGCATTTTCTTTTGCAATAAAAAAACCATCAATACCGTTCCACCAAGTCCATTATACATTTTCGAAATACCTGGCTGTAAGAGTTTCGGTGCAAATACGTGTTCCATTATCTGCTACCGGTCATGACATCCGAGAGCGGTTCGAAGGGAGGGTCCTCCCACCATGAAGAAGCGTCCAGGTCTAGGTTCGGGAATCTTCTCAGGGAGGACCTGCCCAAATCAAGTTTTCGAAAATGTTCGTAACAAGCAGGCATTATACGCCGATCATAACGTATAGATTAAAAAAAAGCTAACTCTCCGACACATCTCAGTACTGCGACCTCTTGCTGCCAGGCAGTCTCACAAGAAAACTGAAAGACGAGGACAAAATCAAGAATCTGTGGAGACCGGCGAGTGTAGCACTGAAGCCCGGGATGGCGGAGTGAAAGACGAATCGCTTATGCGCAGCGATAATCACGATAGTTCACCCTATCTGGTAGAGCCCACGGACAATCCCCCAGATGACGGAGCTCCAGTTGAAGAAACAATGACAATTCAGTCGGCGTTGCCAATTCGAGCACCTGGGGTAACCCAGCTCGCGGAAGCTGTTGAATCAGATGCATTGGGCATTACATCTGGCGATAATGGGCACAGTAACGACGACGAAGTCCAAAACAGACAACATGTTGCCAAGGATCAAATACAGAGCACACATGCACGCGTCACCAAGTCACAAGAAGTTTGGAATGACGCTTTCGATAGTCTAGCTATTGACGACGATACTAAACCGCTCGTTGAGCGTTATACCGGGATTCTCAACACCAATCTTGGTAACGATACTGCCCGCGATGCAATTCCCGGGGAATCAAAGAGTGCCGCTGCACGACAAGCAGAGATGGCGCTCCTTGTGAAGAACGGCCAGAAAAAAATCAAGAGGTCATCCAAGATCACCAAGAAGATTGGATCGTTCATTGAGACTATTCTCATTGCTCAGCCGCTGGGTGATTTCTTTATAGAAAATATCCCCCAAGCAGCACCCGCGGCGATCCCATGGGCTGCTACATGTGGTGCTCTCCAGGTATACCGAATTTTTCCTTGCTTGCCGCTATTGAACTTCCCCTAAAAGCTAACGCAACAACTAGATACTCTGCAAACCAGCTAAATCTGACGAAGGTAACCGAGAGGGCATCACATACGTCGTTTCCCACATGGAGTGGTACTGCAGTCTAACCGACTACATATTCAACGACGAAAACAGCAGCAGAAGGTTGGACAACACTCTTGACATGCTCAATAAATTAAGGGCTACTGTTGTCGACCTCTACAAGGATCTTCTCAGCTTTCTCATGAAGAGCATATGCTCCTACTACGACCATCAAGGCCTTGCTTTTCTAAAAAAGGCTCTCCAACCACATGACTGGTCAGAGGCATTGCAGAAGATCAAGAATAACGAAATCGAAGTCAACTCGAGGCTCGATCAGTGTGTTAAGCAAGAACACTTGTCTGCCCTACACAAAATCGCTATCAAAGCCAACGAGACTTCAGACCAATTGGGAGACATCCACAAAACCATCGAAACTTTTATTGCTGAGCAGAACACCCGGATGGCAACAAAGGCAGATGACAAGCTGCGTGATAGCCTCCGCATCGTCGACCCCAAGGATGACATGGCCACAATCGAAAAGCAAAAGGACAAGCTTTTCGAAGGTTCTTTCAAGTGGATTCTCGACAACCAAATGTTCAAAGATTTTACGAGTGACACATACATTGCCGGTGCCAACCCTGGCAGCGGGGATGTTGACAATGAAACTTCCACACAAGTACCGCCGCAGAAAGACCAGAAACCCCTACTTTCAATAAAGGGAAACGCGGGGACTGGAAAGACAATGTTACAGATTGGCATCGTCCGTCACCTGTCAGCCCTACCTGTGGCTTTCTGCCCCTCAATTGCCTACTTTTTTTTCCAGCACGCAGACCAAAAAGTCAACAACTGTATGGCCGCCCTCCGGTCCCTCATTTACATGCTTCTTCTTCAACAACCGCACCTCATACACCACATGCGGGAAAAGTACAAGGGTGTAACGCCGTCTTATCTCAATGAGGATGACAAGGACCGTGCATTAACAGGTCTCGAAGATGTCTTTCAGAAAATGCTTCAAGACGCTGAGTTCCGACCCACCATTTTCATTGTTGATGCCCTGGATGAGTGCACTCATAAGCAGCTGTCCTTCGTCAAAATCATCGCCAAGTCGACCGCCTGGTCTGAAAAGGTCAGATGGTTGGTATCTAGTCGACCAAACGCAGAGCTTAGCGCAAGATTTCCTACTTCTGAGCTTGTTCTGGACGTGGACATTCTAAAAGGCCCTGTGAAGGCGTACATCCTTCATCAAGTTTCTATTCTAGAGGGCGAAGAATGTGGCTACTCAAAAGAAGTGGCTGAAGCTATTGGCGAAGAGGTAGCCAAGAATGCGGACAATACCTATCTGTGGGTGTGGCTTGCCTTTGAGCAGCTCAAGCCAGATGAGGAAGGAAATCGACTAGACGAGAATGATGCCCTCGAAGCCATTACGGCATTCCCCCCGAAGCTCTCTGATGTCTACGAACGCATTGTAGCCAATATCAACAAGAAGTTGGGAAACACTCCGAGGTACTGCAAGGCTGCTTTGGAAGCCGTTCACCTTGCCTACCGACCCCTCTCAGTCGCCGAGCTCGCTGTATTTATCCCTTTTCAACAGAAAGCCACGGTGAGAGTCAAACTCAACAAAGAGAAAGAGACTGCCCGAGTCATCGCGGAGTGCGGCTCATTTCTCAATGTGACAAACGGTCTTGTCAATTTCATCCACAAATCGGCCAACGACTACCTTCGAAATGAGTATGAGTCTGTGGCTTCCCAAAATGTTGCCTTTGGGCACTCACGGATGGGAGAGGACTGCATAAGGGCCATGGACGGCCTGAGCAGAAACATGTGCGGCCTCCAAGACACTGGTCCATGCATCTGGCCAGTCACCATCCCAGAGCCAATTGCCCACATACGCTACACGTGTGTCCATTGGGTGGACCACATTTGTGATGCTTACGATGGGGGATATGGGCTAGAGAAAAACACTCTGAGGGCATCCTCGATTCTTTCGTTCCTTCATGGGCATCTTCTTCATTGGCTTGAAGCACTGTCTGTTCTAAGACGACTCCCCGATGGTATAATAGCGATGCGGAAACTTCAAGAGCTGTTTCACGTATGTATATGTTCGCGAATTTAGAGTAGAGGCCTGTCGGACACAAGCATAGCTAACATTCTACTTCAACTACATAGGGATCTCAAGGCACATCAGAGCTAACTGGATTTATCTACGACGCCTTGCGCTTTACGTACACCTTCCGAGATTGTCTTGAAACTGCACCTCTTCACATCTACGTTTCAGCGCTTCTCTTCAGCCCGTCAGAAAGTAAGGTGCGAAAACGTTTTCAAAACGAGGAACCAGCCTGGCCAGAACCGAAGCCGCGGGTGAATAGGGAATGGCCATCATGGTTACAAACTCTCAGTGGCCACAGAGGCAATATACGATCGGCCGTCTTTTCACCAAACGCAAAGCAATTAGCGTCTTGCTCTAGTGACAGAAGCATCAAGATCTGGAATGTGACGTCTGGGGAGTGCCTTCAAACACTCGAAGGGCACAGCGATGCTGTGATCGCCGCCTTCTTCTTACCGCCCGATGGAGAGAAGCTTGTTTCAGTCTCATACGATATGACAATCAAGACATGGGACGTCTCCTCCGGTACATGTCTTAAATCGCTTGCGGGTGACCGCCAGCGGACTGCTGCTGCCGACCTGTCACCGGACGGGGCAATGTTGGCGTCTGCATCAACTGATGGAAAAGTCCGGATTTGGAGTCTGGCGCTTGGTGAATGCACCCATACATTCACTCGCCACATAGGCTCCATAGGCTACCCACGGTCTTTGGTATTCTTACCACCAAAAGGACAAGAGCTTGTCATGAGCACGTGGGACAAAGAGATCATCATGCTTGATATAATATCGGGAGGAATCTCTCGACGGATCGATTGCGAAAATCCCCCGAAAGGACCACTGAAATGCTCGCCAGATGGCAGGTACCTAGAGTTTCGCTCAGATAGAGGGACAGCTGAAACTTGGGACCTGCTATTGAAAAAGCGCACCGGTATACAAAGCAGCCCTATGGACCAGCCTTCAAGAATTGAATTCAATTCACCTGGCGGCGTGCGGCTAACAGCTAGCTGGTGGGATAGGGGGGATGGCATCGACATCTGGGAAACAAACGTGGAAGACATGCCCCCGGATATTAGACGCGAATCCGCGCCAAGTGATGTGCTTCGGGTGATATTTTCTGCAGGTCGGAAATATCTAGCATCTTTCTCAGCCGACGGAACTATCTCGACATGGGATATGGCATCGCAAAAGAGAACACACACATTCAGAGCCGAATCTGAACAGTCCACATCGATGAACCTTTCCCCAGATGGCAAGCACTTAGCCATTGCATTTGACGATTGTATTAAAATCTGGCACCTGACTTCTGACACATCAACACGTTTAACACTACCATTCTATCACGGAGACACCAGATTACTTGCGTTATCCCCAGATGGTACGTTACTTGCAGCAGACTCGATGGCAACTGATTTCTACGCCTTTCGAGTGTGGGATATATTATCAGGCGAGTGCATACATGTGATCGAAGAAGACTCCATGGTTGCGAATTCACTTCAATTTTCATGCGACGGCTTGCACTTGGCATCCATCACGAGGGAAGGCAATGCCAAGATTCGAAGCTTAGCGACCGGGGAGTGTGTGGCAGAGTTTGCATCTGGAGAGAACAATCACTGCGACTTTCAGTTTCCAGAGGACTTAGCGGTCTACGCAAATGAACTAATGTGGAGTCCTCCCTGGATCGAGAAGCAGGGGAGAAAACTGCTTTGGATACCACCTGAGTACCTGTCTTCAAGTCGTATGATAAGTTGTGATCTGGTTGCGTTTGGTATGAAGGGGGGGGAAATCATGCTCCTGGACTTATCGCAAGCCTACAAATGATGGTTTTAAGAAGAACGCCTTCTCGCATAATCTTCAATAACAAATACTGTCTACACAGACCAAGGATGCCCAGTGACAGACGAATAGTGTGTAGTATTCCATTTACCGCACCGGGATAGAGAAAAGAACCACAGGTAGACATGTCTGCCAGGATCTCTATATCCAGTAAACACTATTGTTCGATAGCAGACTGCCTGATTCGGCATGAACCGAGCCGATCACATCGAACGCGGGGAAGGCTACGACACGTCTGAACGAGGAGCTCCATTTGGCTTCCGCCTGGGCATGGCATCCCGAGAGTCTGGAAACGATCCACGCAACATAGAGATCTTTATCCCGTTTGGTAGCTTTGTTTCTTGCCTTCATTTGTATTTTATGCAAAAGCGCCCTGACCAAGAGATGAAAATAAATAAGGGATTCTCAAGTGAGCCAAGAAATGAAACGGAGGATTTCCATTTGTTGACAGGAAACTGCCAAGATACAAGAAATTTAAGGTGAACCGACGGTGAGTAACAATACAGAGAGTGGACAGCTCAAATAGGACACGAGATTATCTAGGCAATCTCCGGAAATCAAATGAAATCCAAAACCCAGGAGATATATGAAGCACAAAATTAAAGCTACAATGTTGATAAGACAGTTCTGTTCCACCTAGAATTCCGTACATCCCCTTGCCCACTAAAGTGGGTGTCATGACTCTAAATTTAAGGGTGTCATGACGGTCTAAATGTGGAGACGAATCCACTAAATACCACTAACACACGGCTCACTTTGTAAGTGCTCGCCCTCCTGTGCTCCCCGGTCTCTGGTCTCCGCTAAGAGGGTGCAGTCGTGAGGCTCCATTCGGCTGAGAACAATGGGAATCGTGTACCGAGAGAGAGACGAGTCATTGCTAGAGAAAGTTTCTAGAGCTCTCTACACGCTGTTTAGTTTTCTACTACTTGAATAATCCAATCTCCAGTAAATGGAAATGAATGAAAGAAACCATTTGATAATACATACACAAGCCATTGACACACAAGCCATTGATACACAAGCCATTGATAACCTGGGCCTTCCCAGACAAAGATTTACAACGGCGCCTCATGGGTAAGTCCACCCGAAGAATTCAAAGAATCACCTTACTACTACCACTTGAAGCCTCTTAGAAGCTCTCGAATAGAGTGCCTTCCGGGGAAGATCGACCGAAATGCATAACATCTATCTGGGGAGCGTTCCTTAGCTGTCAAATATTTGATCTCGCGTGGAGATTCAGCGATGAATAAGTAGCGTCGATTCCAAGAAAACAGGGATGCATGCTGGCTTCCCCTTTGTTTGTTTCTTCTGTTGGATGGCACGATCGCTTGTTTGGTTCTCGCATGTGTTCCGCAGTCTCCGTAGCCTTCCACGGGAGCGAGAGTAGCGTGCTGCGGAGAGCGGTGCTTGTTGATCCCCTTGCACATTCCGGGGAAAGCTTTTTGTGGGTTGCGTCTGCCGAGCGTTCTCCTCACTTAGTATTTCTACGGAAAACGAAAACCGTCCATTTGGAGAAGGGAGCAGGGAGCTTTCTCACCAAACGAACTGAATACCATTCCAGGCCCAATGGAAAACAAGAAACGCCAGATTTTGTTGCTTGAGCTGCCAAGAGAGGGACGATCTTGGATGTTTTTGGGACAAAATGGCGAGACAAACGTGGATGAAGAGTCTCATGCAGGGGCGCCAAGGGGTCCAGAGCAGATATATGGAGGAAGCTGTCCGCGTTTTGTGCAGAGAAGAGAAGAATTAAAAAAGGGTTGAAATTTCGCAACAGAATTTCGTCAACATTGTTTACATGCCGACACCTTCGACAAAACCTGATACACACACAATCATGGCGGACGTTGAAAAGTCCGTCCACGGCGTCGACGCGATCACGCCAGCCCATCATGAACAGCAACACCAAGCAACCTATAATGATTCCAGCGATGAGCACGAGGCCATTGGCGGTGCCCGATTTGACGTCGACGAGGACGAGCTTCCACCGGGCTACTTCAAGAGCCGCTTCTTCTTGGGCACCATGCTGGCCATCGGCCTCGGCCTGACAGGAGGTGTTGCTGGCTTCGGCTACGCAGCTCCCATTCTCGGCACAATCAACAACGACATTGGACCATCTCCTAATATCGACTGGGTGGCCCTCGTCTACACACTCACCAGTTCGGTGACTCTGACCATCATCGGCCGCGTTACGGACATCTTTGGCCGCCGCTGGGTATTCACAGGCGGCACCTTCCTTGGTATCATCGGATCGGTTGTGTGTGCAACAGCCAAGAACGTTAACACATTGATCGGCGGCATGACCATCATCGGCATCTCGGCTGCGACGCAGCTGTCGTACTACTATGTGATGGGCGAGCTGGTGCCAATGAAGTACCGCTTCTTGGGCAACGCTTATGTCTACATGTGGCAGTTTCCCAGCTCTGCCTTTGCGCCGGCGGTCTCCAACTCGTTTATCCAGTACACGAGTGTCGGCTGGCGTGGCCCCTTCTACGTGCTGATTGGCGTTAACAGCGCGTCGTTCCTGTGCTGGTTTTTCTTCTACCACCCACCGACCTTCAACATGAAGCACCAGAACGAGCGCATGGTTACGTACCTCAAGGAGTTTGATTATGTTGGCACAGTCCTCTTCTCGGGTGGTCTGCTGATTCTCATGATGGGCCTCAACTGGGGTGGCTCGCTCTACCCGTGGAAGTCAGCCGCCGTCATCTGTACCATCGTCATCGGCGCCATCTCTCTGGTGGCCTTCTTGTGCTGGGAGACATTCATGAACCTCAAGGAGCCGCTTGTGCCTGTGCACCTCTTCCGCAATCGGGGCTGGAACGCTGCTACCGTGCTGTCTGGTGTCGCTGCCAGTATGTACTACGCATATGCCATTATCTGGCCCAGCCTTTGTGGTCTCATGTGGGCACGCGAGGATGATCCAATGTACGCGCCCTGGCTTTCGACATTTGTCGGCATGTTCATCGTCACTGGTGAGATTGTCGGCGGTGCACTGGCAAGCCGCATTCGCTACCTCAAGTGGCAGTGCCTGGGCTCGGCTATGCTGGGTGGCATCTTCTTTGCCGTTGTCGCAACCTGCAACCCGGACACCAAAGTTCGTGCTTGCGTCCTTGTGTCACTTGGCGTGTTCTTCCTAGGCTGGGTTGAATCTCTGTCCATCTCCCTCATCACTCTCACTGCCAAGGACCAGGCCAACTTGGGTACCTCTGGTGGACTGGCTGGCAGCATTCGCTTCTTCATCTCTTGTATCTCGAGTACGATCTATACCGTCGTCCTGCGCGCCCGCAGTGCAGTCACCATTCCGGCCGCCGTCACGCCTGCTGTCGAACAGGCCGGTCTGCCCGCCTCTAGTGTGCCTGCTTTCATCAACGGTTTCACCACCGGCTCATTTGCCAATATCACCGGCCTGACCACCGAGATCCTCGCCATCGGCACCAAGGCCTACTATGTTGGCAACTTTGACGCATACCGTACCGTGTTCCTCGTGACGCTTGCGTTTACCGGTATGGCCTTCATCGCCGGCATCCTGCTGCCCAACGACATCGACAAGTACCTCACTAACCGTGTCCATGTGACCCTGCATCAAGGTCAGGACGAAAGTGTGTTGGCCGGCGAGAAGCGCGAGAAGAGTGTGGCAGAGTAATGAATTGCTCTGGTCCTGTGTCGTAAAGAATCAATAGGAAAAGAAAGGCAAAGTGATTGGGGAATATTGAGATATGAGGACTCGGTTCTTTTTAACGGTGTTAGAAATACCCCTTGGTTAAGAGTAATAGTCTGTAGCTCAAAATGGAAGACCATTTTTACCTAGGAAACTTGTCAATGTTTTGTACGACATGGTGGCGAGGTCTTTTTTCCATGTAGGATATGACGAGCAAAAACACCAGATCTTCCCCGTGCCAAGAGCGGGTGCCAAGAAGGATACCGTTTCATCCGTTTTTCTATTTCTATTTTATTGTCTCCTTTTCGCATTCAATTCACTGTAAAATATCAATGGTCTCTAATCCTCACAGACAGAAGCTAGGGGATATCTAGAAACAGGTAATCTGTTTATCGGTAGTCTCCTTCCTTTTCTTTTCCAGACTAACCACTCTGCGGCTGTACCAAGACGAGAAAAAAATCGATACGGGTTGATGTGGGGAGAAATCAATGATTATGAAAGAAGAAAAGAAACGCGGCGGCATGTTCAGCTGTCACCCTCCACCAAGTGCTAGCAAAGGAAGGAGACGGAGAGATAAGTTACAGCACTATGATTGGATGAGGGGTGAGACTCTGACTTCCCTGGTTAAGTCTCCAAAAATGGCATGTCTTTGTCTTGGACGGGGTAGCTCGTCATCTTTTTTTCTAGTTGTTATCCTATTTCTCTTTTGTCTACTAACTCGATAGTACGCAGATATAAGTGAGTATGGAAGAGTAGTTAAAGTCAGACGATGAACTTGGGTAGCCCACAGTCACTCGCCGGACCAGACTCTCCCTTCTTCAACTTTAAGTCCCGTTTAACGGTCTTGTCGTTAGCTGTTCGATATGCTTTCTTTCCTATTTTTATTTCCTCATTCAATTTTAAATTCAAATTATGTGCGTTGGTAACGAGATACTATGATAACGTCCAGCTTGTTTCTATATCGTTCTTATCATCTTGCTCACTCGTTTATACACTTTCCCATATATACATATTTGATTTCTCTTTTGATAATTGTGCCTTTCCTCCACACTCGGTTCTAGAACCGGTTGTCCCCTTTTTCTAGAGTAGGTTCACTGCTCGTGCTAGACAAAAGCTTGGCATTTTGTCCCCATAACATGGGAAACGCAGAGGAATCCGAGGCGGTAAATGGCGCAAAGGGCAACACAATCTCAGTAATCAATCATGGATACAACAGTGAACGACCAGGCCAGGTAAGCCATGGCGTCTAGAACGCCCCAAATTCCTATGCTAAGCTTTTCATACCCAATGTTCCTGCTCACTACCCCAGAGCCAAGCCGGGACGTGAGAATGCCAAGAGATTGCAACAACGGTTTCCCCATAAATGGGAACAGAAACGATGAACAAGAAACGAGACACAACGTATGGAAAAAGAAGTACAGCTAAACAACCGCGAGAACAAGATAATCAAATGTGACCAGAGAAACAGCTGCACCGCGACCCAAAAAGAGCAGCACAGATAGATATACAGAGCACACACTTAACAAGTGCACTTCAATTCCATTACATCTACTGATGACCGGCCATTTTAATATCCTTTTGTCCTGCACATATTTATCTCGAGCTTTATCAGTCGCTTTCACCCTCTAGGAGAAGATATGTTTAACGGATCTCCTCAAAGAGGAAACTTCAGCTCGCAGCATGCCCTGCGAGTGGTCCTACCTGAGCGTGTGTCCTGTTGGTTCTCTTATCTCTGACGTCTTTCTCTTCCCATTTTCTCAATTTCAGTATGATACCCATTTTATTGCATGCCGCGTGTCCATCGACCACACCATCACAAAACATACAAGATTCTCACTGTATCTCTAGATACAATCCAGAAGTACTGATATTTCAGCCCAGCTCCAGCTAACTACACAGTCAAAGCATAGCCACGAGCGTTTCCCAATGAGCCGTGGCTCTAAGATTCCCAATAGACATGGGTCACACCGATACTTTGCGCTGGAAACTTATCACTTTGACAATTTCTATAATATTGAAAACAGTTTCCCTGTTCTATTCCCGAGTACCTGGTTGCGGACGAGTCGTTGACCAACCAGCTGTGGACGATAAGATGGAATTTTGAAAGCGGATGAACTGCATCCCACATGGTGTTCGATCCTCCTTGAAGCTGTACAGACACGTTGATATAATAAAAATGCACTCTCACGAATCCTTCAATAAGTAATTTTTGAGGACCACTTCCAACACTAGAATTTATTTTTGCTTGCATGCTGACGTTCCAGCATCAGACATCAGTCATTTGAAATGCTGCAGAATATCACTTTTGATCAAACTTTTCTCCTCTAGGGCGCCCACGAATCTACTGGTGACTATTCATGTAGTCTTCCAGGGTGTCTCCTCTTATCAAGATGCTTTCCTCTGTCCTGTTCAATCTAGCTTAGTTCAATAGGCATACGGAGTACTGTCTTGCCGAACACCTCTTTTATGTTAGTATCAAATGGGGATTCATTTCAGCATCAGCTACCATGTCCTTATACTTTTTATCGCACCCTTGCCGGCGCATTGTGAGATTAGGATATTTGCATTTTGAGTGTTTCTAGCCCGGCCTGCTCTCTTCTTATAATGAAATCAATATTGCAACGACTTCAAGCCCCCCTTCCCCACACTGCAAACCCACATTCTGGTCATGACCCCCGTGTCGTTCATTCCGACTAACGGAGAAGTTGGGTGAGGCCGATAAGACAAGCATCAGCCACATGCTCTATAGTAGAGCTCTTCAAATAAGAGACCATCCCCGTAGCTTTGTCTTATCACTGGCTTGTCCCTTGGTTTCTCCTTCTCAAATCCTTCGTTCTTCTCGTCTCGACATTTTTTTCTTAGTCTTACTACCGCAGATCTTGTCCCATAAAATACCACAGAAATCAATCACCACCACCATAAATTGTCTGACAAAGTACCACAACAATGTCCAACGGAACAGGCCCCATCTGGTGGGTGCCCACGTCGCCTGTCGGCAGTGGTAGGTTGAGGCTCTCCAATGCTATTTTCTGTGTCGTGAACCAGCTAACAATATTCCCATAGGTGACAATGCTTGGCAGCTCACGGCAGCGTCTCTCGTCGGGCTTCAGTCCGTTCCCGGTCTCGTGGTGTTGTATGCCGGCGTTATGAAGAAGAAGTGGGCCATCAACAGCGCCTTCATGGCCTTTTATGCCTTTGCCGCTGTCCTCATCTGCTGGGTACTTTGGGCCTACGAGGCCTCCTTTGGCGAGTATATGCTGCCATTTGTCGGCAAGCCCAACAATGTACTCGGCATTGACACCCTTCTCGCGCAGTCGAACCTGCCCTCGCTCGGCGTCAGCCAAGAAATGCCCCTCGCCACCATGGTGTATTTCCAGTTTGTCTTCGCAGCCATCACTCTTGTTATCACGGCTGGCGCCTTCCTTGGCCGCATGAGCTTCTACGCATGGATGATCTTTGTGCCTCTTTGGTTGACGTTGTCGTACACCGTGGGCGCATACTCCATTTGGGGCGGTGGCTTCCTCACAAAGTTGGGCGTGCTTGACTACTCGGGTGGTTACGTTATCCATCTGTCGAGTGGCACGGCCGGGTTCATCGGTTCGTACTGGATTGGCCCTCGCTTGGCCAAGGATCGTGAAGACGCCCGACCCAACAATATTCTGGTTGTATTAATCGGCGCCGGCATTTTGTGGATCGGCTGGAACGGCTTCAACGGCGGTGACCCATACGCCGCTAATGCTGATGCCGGTGTCGCTGTTCTCAACACTAACCTGTGCACGGCCGTATCTTTGCTTGTTTGGACTGGCCTCGATATGATCTACTTCAAGAAGCCATCCGTCATCGGTGCCGTCCAAGGCATGATCACAGGTCTCGTTGCGATCACGCCTGCTGCTGGGTACGTTGCCGGTTGGGGTGCCATTCTTCTTGGTCTCGGAAGCGGTGCCGTGCCCTGGGTCACCATGAACATTGTGGCCAAGAAGTGGTCCTGGCTCGAGCGCCACTTTGATGACACGCTAGGCGTCATGCACACACACATGGTTGCCGGTTTCGTCGGTGGCTTTGGTACCGGTCTGTGGGCCACCGTCGACGGTTGTGCTGCTTTTGGTGCTACCAACCCAGGCGGTGCCATTGCCGGCAACGGCATCCAAGTGGGCTACCAAATGGCAGGTGCTATGTTCATTATTGGGTGGAACCTCGTGTGGACCTCTCTCATCCTCCTTTTTATCAAACATGTCCTGCGCATACCACTGCGTATGAGCGACGAAGAGCTTTTCCTGGGTGATGACGCCGTTCATGGCGAGGCTGCATACGTCTTCGGGCCTTGTGATGCCCATGAAGAGCTTGGCCATGCCGGCTATATCCAGGGCGAGATGGTCCAGACGGCTGCTCCTTCTCCTCCGGCTGGTGTGCCGGAAGACAACGATGGCGATGCTGAGCTTGGGATTGGCGGCTCGACTGTTGAGCCCAAAGATAAGAGTAGCAGCGGCAACGGCGAGGGAAGCACACCGACGCAGTGATTGAGAGGTGTGCTTTGTGCAAGTACATTGGCAGAGCGTCTTGTGATGGGTTTCAGGAGGGGCTGAGATTTCAAATTTTGGTGGTCGGGAATGATGAGAGATACCATGTATTAGTGTGTTAATAGGATGCTGTTTAATATTTTTGGTAGATTCCCACTCCGACATGTCACACGTTTTTTTCAGCGTGAGGAAAGCTTTAAAGCCCTAGTCCGTGACTTTTTACGGGAAGAAAAAGAAAATATCGCCGCGGCGACTCAACGGCTGTAGTATCCAGCCTGTGACTTTTATTTTTATCAAGAACGTCTGTTGTTTTGTATTTTTACCTTGATATGGCGTAGGACAAGATGCCAGACCTCAACTCGAGCTGGATTTCTGACCCCCACTGCCGTTGTTGCCTTGTCTGCACCGCCACCACAGTCGTTTGAATTTTATGCAGCAAGAAAGTTTTGGCAAAATTGCGCCCAATGAGCACATGGATGCGTGCTTTCAAATTCTTTTTTTTTTTTTTTGAAAAAAAGACTATGTGAACGCAAATACCATCTTAGACACTATCAACTTGGTTTTGAAATGTTTCCTACTGACGAGAACGAAAAAATTGCACCACAAAGTTGGTGATGTTTACCTCCTGCCCTAATAAAGCTCAGGCTTCACGCTGTGCCTGGCCCAAGCCGAAGCGCTAAAACGGGCGGCTAGCCAAGGGCCTAGCCGTCAATTTTTAGCGCCTGGAAGTGTAAACAACTCGGATCCTGCCGCTGTAAGTTGGAGATCTTCTACTTCAAGCCATTAGGTCCAACATGGAACTCCAATACCTTCAAGGTGCCTGAGCCAACCAAGTCTGGTTTGCACTTGAGTGGTGCAGAATTTCTTTAATGACCTATCAAAACCATATGCATATTACTGAGTAGTCGCGCAACCGAAGTGGCTCCGCAGGTAAAAGAACTGCACATTTACTGACAAACAGGGGGCAGCTTGCACCAACAGATGCATGAGCCGGGGGTTAAAACACACTGAGAAGGGCAGCCAATTGTTTCGAGTCGTTGGCACAGCCCTCGTGGGCGGGCGGCAAGGCATCCTGTGTTCCATCATAAACAGGCCACAGGAGGAGGCCGCTTCACATGGCGGTACGGTGTTATTTGTTTGAGAAGCGGGGATTTTCTTGTAGAATGGGAGAGAAGATAGCATCGACACCTTTCTCACGAAAAGCGGCATCAACATCACCACAGTTCACCGTCCACAACAGACAGCATTGCCCTTTTCCAGCTTCCTCTTCCGCCATAATATTTTTTATCTCATCGTCCAAAGAAGGTCCGTCTGGTCACTGCCAACCCAACTTGGCACAGACAAGTTACTCGCTCGCCAACAATGTCGTCTAGAAGCCGCTCAGAAGCAAAGCCAGGAAAAATCAGCATCTTCAAGAGATTTCTAGGCAAAGACAAATCTCAGGATCAACTTGCAGGTAAGCTTTGTTAAGATGAACTTTCTAATTCAGAAAACGAAGACTTACACACGTTTGCAGTCGGCATTTCTGAAGAACTCGACTCTCGAGCAAGATCCAGGAAAAAGGAACGAAAGTCAACCGACGAGACTTTCTGTGCTCCAGAAGCCGTACGGCAGCTCTGGAAATCATACAAGGTCGAACTCTCGCATGAGAATGATCCCGATTTTCTGTCGGCCGTTAAGCGTCTTGAGAAAGAAGAAAGGCGATACGACTCATTCTCGAGCACAAACTCGTCGCCAAACCAATACTCAGCAGACGAAATAGTCCTGCCAAAGACAACAATCAGCTCGAAGCCTCAGATCAATGTCCAGATCACACCAGTCTCCCAGTCCCAGGAGCTATGGGATGACGCCTTTCAAGGCATCGAAGAAACTCCCGAGGGCAAAGAGCTTGCACAGAAATATTTCAAGATTTTAGGCACGACTCTCGGTGATTCCGACAACAATGTATGCTTCGCAGAAAACAGCGCCACCGAGTCCGGCATTCCGGGCGCGGCAACCATTCGCCAGCGGGACATGATCAACCTCGTGAGAACCGGCCTCAAAAAAGTCGAAAAATCCGCCAAAATTACCAACTCCATGGCCGCCTTCGCAGAGGCAGTTTTGGCGGCCAAACCATTCGCCGATTTTGTCATTCAGACCGTTCCGCACGCTGCACCGGCTGCTCTACCTTGGGCTGGTGTTTGTGCTGGACTTCAGGTGAGCCCCGGTAAAACCAATACTGCATTTGTGCCGTCCTGGCCTCACTAGGCCTGGCCAATAGGTCTAACACAACTTCTCCTCTGATTAGTTGCTCTGCAAGCCCGCCAAGGCAAACAAGGAGAACCTTGAGGCCGTCAAATATGTCATTTCTCGAATGGAATGGTATTGTGCACTCACCGACCACCTGCTTAACCCGTGGAGCACCGAAGCCAATGGCCGACTCATTGAGGCGGCTCTCGACACGCTGCGGACTCGAGTTGTCAGGTTATACCGGAAGCTGCTTCTCTTTCTCATGCAGAGCATCTGCACCTACTACCGACACCAAGGAGTTGTCTTTGTCAAGAACATCACAAACCTTCATAGCAAGTGGGCTTCAAGCTTGGAAGATATCAAAAAAGAAGAAGCCGCACTGCGAATCGACTCCGACCAGGTTCAAAATATCGACCACAGAAAAGCTCTCCGAGACATTGGCGACCGTTCACTCGAAACAATGAGGCTTGTCGGCAATCTTGACCGGACTTTCCGGGAGTTTTGGGATGAGCAGAGGAAGATACAGACGACAGAAAACGACCGGACTCTGCTGAAACAATTGTATGTGGTCGATCCCAGGGACGACATGGACGCCATCGAGATGAGAAAGGACACTCTGCTCGACGACGCTTTCAAATGGATTCTCGAGGTCCCTGAGTTCAAGGCCTTCACAAACGACTTTGACGATTACAACGATATCAAAGCACCATCATCGCCCTGTCGCCTACTTTGGATCAAGGGACCAGCCGGTACAGGCAAGACGATGCTTCTCCTAGGCATCATTCGTGAGCTGCATGAACGGTCAGCGGTCCTGAGTCCAGGCATTGCTCATTTCTTTTTTCAAAATGCAGACAATACCCTCAACAGCAGCATGGCCGCCTTGCGGTCGTTGATCTGGATGCTGGTTCACGAGCAGCCTCACCTCTTGAGGCACCTGCGTGATAAATATGAACATGCTGAGCCATCTTTTGTGGGCAAACATGCATTCATTGGTCTCAGTAAGGTGCTGGAGAACATGCTTCGCGACCCGGACTTGGAGCCCGTCTACTTCATTGTCGACGCCCTAGACGAATGTGACGACGGTCTGCCGGGCTTCATTGACCTCATCGCCCACTCGCTCACCATCACCGATAAGGTGAACTGGCTCGTGTCTAGCCGTCCCAGCGTGCCGCTGGGCACCCGCATTGCGGCCAACTCCCTCGTCGAGTTAGACTCACAACGGCTTGAGGCCCCTGTCCACGCCTACATTCATCACCAGCTTGCCCAACTGCAGCACGCCGACGGCTACACTGACGCCATCATCGACGAGATAGCCCACGAGGTCACCAGCCGTGCCAACAACACCTATCTCTGGGTGTGGTTTGTCTTTCAGCGGCTCACCAAGCCGAACCAAAGAGGCAAAATACGCAATGGCTTTTATGCATTGCGGGCCATCAAAGACTTCCCGCCGGGTTTGTCGGCTCTCTACGACCACATCATGGCCTCTATTGCACAAGGCGATGAGGACGATCCAGAATACTGCAAGGCGGCACTTCGGGCTGTGTACCATGCGTACAGGCCATTGTCCTTGAGCGAGCTGGTCACATTTGTTGACCTGCCCGAGGACCAGGTAGTCCGCATTGTTGGGGAGTGTGGCTCGATTCTCACTCTCACAAACTCGACAGTAAGCCTCATCCACCAGTCTGCCAACGACTACCTCAAAGACAACTATATTGCGCATCTAGGAGCAGCAGGCATAGTTCAGGGACACGCAGATATGGGCCGCCTGTGTCTAGGTGCCTTGTCTGCGGGGCTACACAAAAATATGTACAGCCTTTCAGGCATGGGTCCCTACGAGCGAACGACACCGCCGCCCAAGCCAGATCCCCTTGCAACCGTTCGCTATGCGTGCATCTACTGGGTGGACCACATCCGTGATGCAGTTGGCCATTCGGGCGGAAAGCGTGGGGCTTCTCCACTCGACAGAGGACTCGTCCATCCATTTCTACTTGAGCACTTCCTTCACTGGCTCGAGGCTCTCTCCCTGCTCGATGAGATCTCGGCTGGACTTGCGGCTATTCGAGCGCTCAAAGATCTTTTGCCGATCGAAGACACTTCTGCTTTCGCCAATTTTGTTCGAGATATGCTGTCTTTTATGATGTGGAATAGCTACTGCATACATCTGTCTCCTCTTCAAGCATATGCGTCTGCCCTGCTGTTCAGTCCAAAAAACAGCAAAGTCCGGCGCAATTTTGAGGACCAGCATGAGCTAAATTGGGTCAAAATAAAGCCCGCTGTTCAAGATGACTGGGAGCCATACGTCCAGCTCAACGGTCATCGATCTGTCGTCACATCTGCCGGATTTTCACCGGATGGGAAGCAACTCGTGTCGGGCGCTGTTGACAACACAGTCAAAATTTGGGATGTTTCATCCGGCATGTGCATGTCCACATTTCATGGCCACAGCAGAAACGCGGAGACTGTTGCCTTCTCAATCCCTGACGGAAGGTACGTGGCTTCTTGTGCAAATGGTGGTGCGATCAAAATATGGGACGTGGCGTCTGGGGAATGCTCATACTCGTTGGCATATCCTTCAGTCCCACCTCTTGTGTTGCCAACGTCAATTGCTCTGTGCACAACACCTACAATACAACTCGCTGCCGGCTTCAGCAACGGGGTTGTCCACGTCTGGGATGTGTTGTCGGGTAAGGTCGTGCAGACTCTCGATGCCCACGATTCTGCCGTTGAGTCTCTTACTTTTTCGCTTGATGGGAAGCAACTTACAAGCGGCAATCTCAACGGGGCGGAAAAGGTCTGGGATGCTATGTCTGGCCTGTGCCTGCGAGCACAAATCGGACAACCATTCATATATGAATCCGCGTCATACCCACTGCCAAACTGCACCAACCTCTTCGCTAAGTGGGAAGACGACATCATCCGAGTTTGGGATGCGTCTTCTGCGCATCATGCACAGCTCGCCAAACGCGAGATGAATGATATTTTTGCAATTGTGTGCTCGCCCAGCGGGTCGCAGGTTGCCGCAGGCTCGGAAAATGGGACCGTAACAGTCTGGGACACCGTCACAGGAAAGTGCGTACTGGAGTTGGCAGGCCACTATGACCTCGTTTCTTCACTCGTCTTTTTCCCCGATGGACAACGGCTGGCCTCGGCATCCCACGATATGACCGTGAAGCTGTGGAAAGCAGCCTCAGGCGAGTGCTTTGGTACCCTGGAAGGCCACCAGGAGGCCATCACAGACCTCACCATCATACTTGACGGGCAATTTTTGCTCTCATTGTCAATGGACGGGGTTGTCAAGGTGTGGAATACGTCATCATGGGAATGTACCCAAACGTTAACCAACTGTGCAATGGACCTTGTCGTCTCACCCGACGACAAGAAACTTCTGTGCGTCTTGGAGAACCGCGAAATAAATGTTTTGGACATCATTTCAGGCGAGTGTGTGCTGGGAGTCGACGATTGCAAGGCGTTGAGCATGTCAAGAGCATTCTCACCAGACGGGTCAAAAATGGCGTTCCAATCGAAGGATGAGGCCATTCAGGTATGGGATCTGAAATCAAATGGGCGTACCCAGGCACTCGTTGGCAATGACTGCATCATTACCAGTGTCGAGTTTTCGCCAGACGGGAAATCTCTTGCCTCTCTTACAATTCGCAGCACTTTGAGGATTTGGGATGTGGCAACCGGAGCTTGTACCAGGGAGCTTGAAAACTTCAACGGTGCGAGAATAACAACGGTATTCCCACAAGGGGAAAAGAACGACGCAAAGGAGGTAGGGCAGTTTCACGGGCTGAGCTGGGATGGAACGTGGGTCACGAAAGACGGGCAATACTTGTTTTGGTTGCCATATCAGTATCGATCTGGGGTGAAGTACGCAGTATCCGGTGACAGGATTGCGATTGGCGTGAATCCAGGAAAGGTATGGGTTCTCCGTCTTTAAATGTAGTTTTGATATGAGGCGTTGTAAAATAAGAAAAAATAAATCGTGTACGACACGGCCGTAAGCTATACCAAAGTTGCATCACGAGTACAAGAAATCTGCAAGGGAGATTTGGCAAGAGAAAAGAGAAGGAGAACGCGTCAAAACATATCACGTGCTTATCGAGTCCGATAAGAGATCCACAGTGCCATTGTTTACTGGCCAATGAAGAATTGCGTCCGTCAACCAGCTCGTACCTTTCCCCTCCAGCCCCTCTTTCCCTCTCGCTCGTGTCTCCTATTCTTGGTTGGCTCTTGCCCCTTTTGGAACCCCACGCTAACAACTGGTGCTATGCCCCTGTCCTAAGTGCCCGCCTCGTGGAAAGGTCGAAAGCTGTCTTGTTCCTAGACCGCCTCCAGACGATAAACGACAACTCCTCCTCCGACCAGTTGCCACCTCTTCCTCACGACTCTGTTCTTTCGCTTCTTCTTTATTTCAATTTGGACGCCACTATCTCGTTTCCTATTCCACGTCCTCGACACCTCGATCCTCGGTTTCGATTTCTCTCTCTCCCTCTACATTCGCTACCCCGCCCCCAACACAACCCCTACGTCTTTCGCAATGTCTGCCGACGGACCCGTGGGCGTCACATTTGTCGACACGCTCAAGAAGTCCTTTGTCGATGTTCCTATCGATGCCGGGAAGAACATTGAAACGGAATCCTTCCTTGAGGCTACAGAGTCTCTGGTAACCATTTTCGGTAGGTAATCGAAACTTGTTAAGAAGCAGGAGGAAAAGTTCAACGAACGACATTGGGGAAAGACAAAAACGTTGACACGGGTCGGTAGATGTTCTCGGCCCCACCGCTTTCAAGCTTGTCAAAGATGACATGCTCGGCAACGTCGCCAAGATCCGCAAGCGGCAACTCGAAGCCCCCGGCGACTCTGCAACGCTGCAGTCCCTTGTCGTCAACGAGCTCAAGACCAAGAAGCACAACGCTACCGAGGGCCTGTTATGGCTGTTCCGCGGTCTCCAATTCATGTACGAGGCCCTGAGTCGGAACCTTGCGTCCGAGGCCGAGGAGCTCAGTGCTTCCTTCAACGCGGCGTACGGCGACACCCTCAGCAAGTTCCACAACTTCCTAGCCCGCGGTGGTTTCAAACTTGCCATGTCTGCTTGCCCGTATCGCAAGGACTTCTACGCCAAGCTGTCCCCGAACTACGCGGATCTCAAAGTGAAGCTTCAGGCGTGGCTGGACGCCCTGAAAGACATTGTGAAGATCCTGAAGACCTTCCTCGAGAGCAAGGAGGCCAAGTGGTAAAGGATGAAGCAAAAGACGAGGTGTGGAGAGATAGGTAATCCTGGCCGACGGCCAACAACAGCATTTACTACATACTATTTTGGGGCTTCTGGAAGCACAATGGTAGTTTTGTTGGTCGTCACCATTCCTAGGATGCACGTAAGCGCACGCCGCGGCGTATGAGCGACACCGGGATAGACGGGGTCTTGGATGCCGACGAATGGGCGGCATCCTCTCGAGCAACCGCTATGTAATAACGGCATTTTCCCTTTCAGCATTCACAACTTACGTATATATTGAATACAACACGCCATGGACATTCTAAAATCGTTGATCCTACATCGTTTAGCACTTCCTTGACCACAGTGGCCCCAAATCCTTTTCAAACTTAGCTCACGTGGTGTTACACCACCAGTGGACCGAAGCATGGCACTCGCCAAGCCGACCGCCGTGCGTGCATCGTCGGTGCAGCCGCTCTCCGGCTTTAAAGTTGAATATAGCATTTGCCGTACGTTGGTTGACAATACGAAAGAAAGAAACGGCACAAGTTCCAAGCAGAATCCCTACCAAAGAGTAAGTCACTATGCACTGCTTCTTGGTAGACTCGATTTAAATATCGCGCGTTGTCCTGTACCACTGTTCAACTAACGAGGATGGAAAGTGGTCTGCCTAGCCCCCTCCCGTCGTATTTAGACTCGGCCGCTCCTTCCTCTTCGTGCCGCCCTTTGCATCTCACACAAGATCTAGACCGGTGGGAAGGTGCAGCCTTGGCACAAAATCGTTTATTCCGGGGCGCCAGGAAAGAGCTCATCAGGAGGGGAGGAAGGAGCACTCAGATGTTCCAAACGACATTAGCAAGCTATTCTGCCGTGTTGGTCGGGAAAGCGTGGTCAGCTTACCGGGTCAAATTAGAGAGGTCAATTGCCTGCATCCAATGGCGACATCGTGAGATATTCAAGAGGGGAAGCTCTGGTCTTTAGGATAAAAGGCAGGCGATCTTCCTTTTTCATGTGTATGAAGATGCATCTGGCCACTTCATTTCCTATCCAGACTTCAGAAGTGTCACATAATTCTTCTTTCTTCCACCATGCATCTCATTAAAACAGCCGTTGCTGCTCTTGGTGCCTGCGGACTATGGGCGACCACCCTGACAGCAGCTACACCTGTCCCTAATGCCTGGTCGACGGCTCTCGCGAAACGGCACCAGAGAGGACGGCACCAGAGAGGCCGGAACGATGACTGCCCAGAAGTCAATCGTGGCAACTTCATCATCAACCAATACCAGCTGTACCCAGAAAACGCTGACTGGGACGAAGACGCGTGCCTTGTCTACTTTGGGTTTGTGTCACCTTGGAAACCTCCTTGATACTGGGGTATGCCTCTCTCTAATACCGGCTGCTGGCTTTCCAGATCCCTGTGGAACGCCACAGTCGCCATCTACGACCCCTACATTGACGACTTTATTTCCATCCTTGAATTCGATAATATCAGCCGTACAGGCACCGAGCATATCGGCGGAGTTGCCTGGGATCGCTTCACCGGACTCATCACCATCCTCGTTGACTCGGCCGCGCCTTGGGCTACTGCTGGTGCAGATGTCTCCGGCACGAACTTGATTCTCAAGTGGGATCCAAACACACAGGCTACACTCTGGACCGTCAACCTTACGGAGACAACGCACGGCAAGTACGGCGCTTTCCAGGATATTGAGACTGACAAGCGTGGTTACACGTACGTTGTCGGTACATACCCTGGGTCAATTCTCCGGATCAACGCCAACGGCACCGAGGTGATTCCTTGGTACGGGCCGCTCCAGACCACCAACACTACCATCCCAGGCCTTGGTGGTCTCGTCGCTTTAGGCCCCGAAGGTCACCTTCTGCTGGCCAATGACGCTGGTAATGGCAGCATCTACCGCCTTGACACAAGAGATCCACTTGCGCCCCGCATATTGACACAAGTACCGATCCGTCCGGATGTGCACTACAATGACACGGATGCCATCTACGCGCCACCCCTTTACAATGGCACCGTCCTGCTCGTGTCGAGCCATGCATCGGGCATTCAAGTGCTCGTATCTCGCGATGGTAGCTGGACATCGGCAGAGCACCTCGGCACGATTCCCAACCCTCCGCAGGGCACACCTGCCGACGTAGCCAATGCCACCATCGGCTCGGCCGTGACGGCTGCGGTGCAGATTGGTTCCAACGCCGTGTACATAATCGATGACTGGCTGGCCGACCCATGGGTGACTGGCCAGGTGGCTGGCAACCGGACACTCTTCCCTATGCCGGATATTACGGCGCAGATCAAGACTCTGCTGCGTCTACGGTAATTCAATACAGTTGCTTCCCCGGGTGGATGGCTTCGATGGGCGGCGCGACAACCGCAAACCCCAACGCTGTAACTTCAAGCATTACTACCGAGAATCAGCTTGCACCATGTTTATTTAGTATTATTTTTCTGCTCTTTTGCACTCCAGTTAATATGCGGGTGATTGCCGTGGTGCGCCGCTCTCCAAACTAGGCAATCAAATACTCTTCTTTTATCCGGGGAACACCCCGTGGCTACGATTGGTAGCTTCCATGCTTTGTGCATATCCCACACTCTGGGGTTTACTTTATTGATTTAAGTTCTCTTGTCGTTTATTGTCCTTAATCCTTGCTTCGGCTTCCATGGAAGAAAAAAGGCCGCATAGTATAGGTCATGAGCATGGAATTTTATTGCCGTTCCCGTCTATTATTTTCCATTTCTATGAAATGGAGCGGCGCGTAGGCCATGAAATATTGTCATTTATAAGAAGGCGCTCCCTCTCTTCCCTACGTTGGATTTAAGCCAAGACCTGAACGTTGATCACTCATCGGCGTCATATAATTTTGGTTGTTGATTTCTTTTCTTGCCTACTTATTGTCGCCAACATGAAGTTCTCCACAGTTCTGTTTGCGGCCGTCGCCAACGCGGCGCCTCACTGTACGTTTTCACGATACCAACAAATAACTACCACCACGCCATACTAATTTTCAAAGACACTTTCCCGCACATTCAGGGCACCGCTGATTGGCAGACGGTTCGTGTCACTGCCAACCACTACAGCAATGGACCCGTCACCGATGTCACATCTGATGCCATCCGCTGTTACCAACTGACTCCCGGCGGCGGTGGCAGCACCACATCTTCGGCTATCAAAGCCGGTGGCAGCGTAACTTGGTCCGCCAACCCGAATATCTATCACCCAGGTGCACTGTCCGCATACATGGCCAAGGTGCCCGAGGGCCAGACGGTGGCCGGCTGGGATGGTTCTGGCGCCGTTTGGTTCAAAGTCTACCAGGACATGCCGTCTATCTCGGGCAACACAATGACCTGGCCGTCACAGAGTAAGTTTTGCCCCTCCCCATTCAGAATCCAACAAGAAACGCACCCTAACATCATCAGACAAAGCAAGTGTCAGCTTCACCGTGCCGTCGTGCATTGAGAGCGGTGACTACCTCTTCCGTATCGAGCACGTCGCGCTACACTCGGCGTCCAAGGCCGGTGGTGCTCAGTTCTACATTTCTTGTGCCCAGCTCAGCGTGTCGGGCGGCGGCTCCAAGAAGCCGACAGACCTGGTGGCCTTCCCTGGTGCATACAAGGCTACGGACCCCGGTATCATGCTTAACATCTACAGCAATGGTGGCAAGCCGTACACACCTGCTGGGCCTGCTGTATTCACATGCTAAGAGGCAACTCGGTTGCAGGCATTGCGGTTTAAGAATGACCATCGTGGAAATGACGAGAAACACCAAATATGTACCTATCATGTTGCTCATATCAACAGCAGAAACATTATTTCCCAATATCAAGTACTACAGACACGTACACTTTCATACAGTATTTCACTTAGTGACGACTAAATGACTTCTTTATTGTTTATTCATAATTTGAGGTTTTTTGGCGTTTTTTTTAAAGGAGAAAATGAACAGGCTCTTGTCTAAATAAAACGATACGAAATAAATAAAATCAGAAACAATCTCACAGAAAAAGGAAAGCTTTGCAAAATGGCAAATGCATCGTGAGATGACGTCGGGTTACAAAAACCACGCCTGTCCTCAAGCGGCCTCGTAGCCACGGGTCACTCCTGCCATTTTCAGCAAAAGGTCGCTCCTTCCGTTTTTACGTCTTGATGATGAATTTAGTCCGAGCTAAAAGGTAAACAATGATGGAGTGCTCCCGCTCCCTTCACCATGCTCTTTCTTTTTGGGCAACGTCCATTGTGCACCGCTTTTCGAAGACACCTCATCTTTGGCCATTTTTCTCATTACACGAAGCAAGCACCCAACTACTACTCTTGATACGATACTGAATACCCTGAGAGAGTGCCAGAAACATACTGTCAGCCTCAGTCCGATCGGCCGACATCTCCTTTCTCGACCATGTGCATCATCCAGCGCTATACGAAATGGAACTGCGGTTGTCCCATTGAGGATACCGACCAGGCGCTGGTCAAGATTTGCGTTGCAAAGGCCCGCAACGCAGAGGCCAAGTGCACGCTGTACGTCGTCCCGGCGCTCGGCGAGAGCCTGTCACCCACGGATAGTCACCCGAGCACACAAGATAGCTTTGACAGCAGCAGCAGCGATAGCGGAGACAGCGTTGGCACATGCAACAGCGAAGAATACATGGCCGATTCCGAGTATGATCCCATGGACAGAGACGACAACTCAATGAAGAAAGGCGATCTGCCTTCATGCCCTGGTGACAATGACGAAGGCGGTGGCCAAGCTTGCGAGGGAAAGACACACGGCACTGTCCACGGGCAACTTCAAAGTATCCCGGCCTCAACCAACAAGCCCGACAATGAAATGATGGTCGTAAGTGAAGTGCTGGCACCCGACGTCAAGTCAGAAGACGACTGCATAGACAACGACACGGACAGCGACAACGATAGGAACGACGACACAAAATCGGACGTATGGTACAATCCGAGCCCCATGGACGACATATACTCTGACACCATGCGCCCAACATTCACCCCAGAGGTTGCATCACCGCGGATGTGCCCCGAGCACGAAGCCAGGTTCGAGAACTTCGCCAACGCCTACTGGCGCAGCGAGACCATGTGGCTGCGGCCCAAGATGCCGAACCACGGCCGGCGTGCAGTTCAGGATTTTGTGCTCGCGCAGCGCTGTGCTGACCGACTTTGGGAGTTGTACCTTGTGTGGAAGTTCTTCAACGGCGGTGACCCGCACGGCGCCGTCATCGCGACCTCACCAGATTTCAAGCCGCTCTACCGGTCTGGTAACGGTGTCGAGGCATTCAGTATCAGCGAGGAGATGGACCGGAAGATGAAGGGTGCCCCAGAGGTGGACGGGTGCTGTACATTGCGGAGCGTCTCAAGCATGGGCGATATCACCTACAGTGTGCTCCAGTGGGCACTGGACGATCTGTTGACGGAACTTCGCGACATGCTACACCCGCTTGAGATGCTAGCTTAGGCGAATGCTATGGAGCAATTGTTTTTGAAGCTGCTTCCAATCTAGTGCGTTATCTGGAAAAAGTTGAAAAGGCCCAGTGGACAAGGAAAGGCAAGCGAATGTTAAATATACAAACGCGTTTTGCTTTTTCTGCCGCGTTTGACAATTCTTGCTCGACAAGGGCCAGTTGGGCGTCAGAACCGGCGTTTGGATGGGCCTAGACGTCTTGTCTCTTGCTTCACTTGGAATCCGGTCTATGGTTGTATTTTGGAGAATAACGAGAGATGACACCTAAATAGTGGAAATAAAATTCCTGTTTTATATAAAAAAAAAACCCCAAAAACCCAGACGCAGGAAGAGAAAGAGTAGACATATTACTGGAGAAATGGCACTTTGCGCCTTCCTCGTCAAATGACACAGTAGGTAAGTGCGATGCACACGTGCTGGTCATGACTGCTGCCGTGCACCAGGTGACAGCGGTACACCTTGTTCTTTCCCTATGTATATCCTATTCCCAGGTTCATTATTTGCTCACCCCTTTTTAACTCGATCGTTATCCCAATAGCGGAATTGACTTTTAACACAAGCACAAACACGACCACACACCGTGTGGCACAACCCACCAGACGCGTTACATTCGTGCACTCGCCGAGTCAGATGATCGAGACCAACCTCATGCATGATGGCCTCATTTTGGGCTCTGGGCAGCGGCCCCACTCATCTTTGCCCTGTTCGTCACTGGCCCAATTGCTCACTTCGACTAAGTTGTTCGCTGGCCCTCCTCCCACGCACAAACCCCCAGCCTCCTCATTATTTTCATATCCTTCACTGTGCTTTTTATTGTGAGTTTTCTTACTTTAATCCAACATACGTACGGAGTACTGAGTGCACTGTTTGCACCTGCCGACATCCCAGCCATTCGTTGCCAAGACCGCTGTCGTCTCATTTTGCCTGCCCTTGTCCCGACGTCATCCTTTTTTTCCGTAGGGCTGCCGGGATTCAGGAACATTAAAACGGAGAATAAGACCACAACGCCTATTAGTGTCTCATCCGATCGGATCTTGATTCAACAATCATCAGCTCAAAAACCAACATCATGAGCTCCTCTGAGAAGCCGATAAAGCCATCCTCGCCCCCGGCGAAGGACCGGTACTACCCGTCGCCATATGGGCCGGAGCAGCCAGGAAACTACCCCCCAATCCCACCGCCATCATCTGGACCGCCCGCCTCGGCACCTGGTGGGCGGAACGATGATTCCCGTATCAACGGCAGTAACGGTATCGATGGCAGCTCACGCCCCCCGTCGTATCGTCCGTATGATTCCATGCCGTCATTACCTCTACAGCAAAAGCCCTCATCGTTTCCCCCACCGCCTCCATCTCTACCGCCACAGCAGCAGCAGCAGCAGCAGGACCAACGACCCTATCCGCCGTACAACCCATCGGCACCGGCTTCCATGGTCGAAATCCCGCCTCAGCCGACCTTGTCAACCGCTGGTTCAGCGGCTGGCGTGCCTTTGATTGATGGTGTTGGAAGCGGACCTGGAAATAGCGGTCCACTAGGCGGAAGCCACAGTAGTGGCCCGCGTCCTAGTGCTGCGCCGGTCTTGACACAGTCGCCGGGACCGATGTACGCCAGCGACACCGTGAACAGGTCTGACATTCGTTCAGCGCGAGCATCCGTCGAAACCGGGCTAGCCCGCATCTTGGAACTGCAGTACCAGCAGCGCCAGCATCTACAGTACGGCCCTGGTGCCGCCAACGTTCCCAACAGCACAGCTGCTGCGGTGCAGGACCAGCTGCGCCTTCAAACAGGCTCGGTGCTGCGTGATTTACGCTTCGTCCGGCGTGAGCTGTATGCCAAAGCTAAGGCCGCCGAAAACCATCGGTTCCGGCGCTGGCTGGTGGGTGGACTGCTAGCGACGTTTATCCCTCTTGTGCGGCGGCTATTCCGCCGCCGTGGTGGAAGCGAAGGCAGTAACAACAGTTCGTCAGCTCCAATTCTTACTGCCAATGACACCGAGTACGCCTTTGTTCGCAGCCGGTCGCTCGTGGACCGCATGCTAAACACGGTCACCCGTCGCGGCGGCCTGGCATCGATTGCCTTTTTCGTCTTTGCAGTGCTCTACATCTTTAGCAATGAAGTTTCACTGCGCGTGGCGCGCACCGTTGGCCGTCGGTTAAAGAAGCTCAGCTCGAAGCTTGAGCGTGGTGACGAGCCACTGAGCGAGGTTGACCTGAAGCAGCTCTCGGGCTGGCGCTGGCGTGTCCTTCTCTGGGGCCGTCAATGACGACGGACAGAGGTTCGCAACAACAGTCACGTTTACGATATTTTGGTTTCTTTTGGATTATGCTCTTTCCTATACTACATTTTTACATAATTAATGAATATACATTTTTGACATTTACTGTCACAATTTTGGTCATTTGACGTGTACCCTTTTGGCACGCCCAACTGAACTGTAGGGAACACTAACAAACCGGCCACTTATAGCACACTGCTCGACCATCCCTTGTGCCGAAACATTCTCACTAAACAGCCGTTGTTGACTTCAGGACAGACAAGAAACCGGTCTGAAGCTATCGCCCGTACTCCAAGGGGCTCGCTGATGTCTAACGAAATACGGAGGGGACACTACCAGAAACAAGACAGACGACCCCAATAATACGACGCCTAGGTCGGCAGTTACTCGGCTACGCAAATGATCGTATTAGTTGCAACGACATAAGAAAATCTCACTTGCCTCTGGAATCTAGAGCTAAGAGGAACGGTCACAAGGTACACTGCGATGCCGGATCTGACCCTTTCTAGATTACATCTGATCACAGCACACCACATGGCACACAGACAAGGGTGCCCAAATGTGTCAAGCTGTACCGTTATTTTGTTTGAACTCCATGAAATGTTTCGTTTCTTCTGTGCGCTGCGAAGAGGATGGCCTATGCAGTAGCCCTCACTATCACCGGGTAAACAAGCTGCTCCTGTTTCGCGAGCCAGACCAGAAATGTTTCCATTTCCCCTTTAGCAATATCTGTCAAACGCTTACACGGACCTTTGCCAGCCAGTTCTCTTTACCCGGTCCTCTCTTACCAGCTCCCAAGGCTGCCTCTGCTACACCCTCGGGTCCAGGAACAAGGAATTTCCACCAGACAAGACATTGTCACATTAAGGCTGGCTCTTCGACCAGGACCTTGTCTTGGCAGTAGCGAAGGCGCGGTAAGCTGGCGATATGGATCCAAGACGGGCATACACGAGGTTCCTGTTGACAATTTTACCCGACGTGACCCTTCAAAGCAGGCACATTTCTACATTCTAGAATACTCATGGCGACTGTTCAAACATCGTTGAAACGATTCTTGGCCGTGCTGTCCCGGTCAAAGAGGCAGCGGGAGAGAGATATCTTCACACCAGAACATCTCGCAGAAGTTACTCTTCAAGTCACTCCAGGGGCAACAGGAAGGGGCACAGATACAGAAGAAAAACAACCGAGAAACAATTCTCTCGGATGTCGGTCCTGGTCTTAGGGGAAAGGGGGAAAGACGGATACCCCTTGGTGGCTGGGATGACGACGATAACATCACGATGGAGACGGTAGATTGATCGTCGGGAGAGGATCGTTGCTCGCCGACGATGCGCTCATCACGAATCGGATTTGAGTATATATGGCTCAATGCTCGCCTCGACAGTTTCTCAACGATCCCGGTTCCCTTCATCTTCAACTCAAACAACTTCGGTCTTCCCCAGTCATTCCTTCCTTACCGGGCAATTCGCCCCTTCATTTCTTACATTCCCTTCCTTTTGCCTGTATTTATCAAGAGTCTTGACGACATTACTATTTTATAATTCAGTTTACAACTCAACATTGCTGGTCAATTTTTTACACCCTTTTCATACCCCATACACTATCAACCATTATGAAGACATTGTCTGTTTTGGGCCTCGCGGCTCTTGCGCAAGCCGTTGACCCTCTCGTTACCCTCAACTACACGCAATTGCAGGGCTCCGCCATCCAGTCTACTGGCGTGACACAGTGGCTCGGTGTGCGTTATGCGGCGCCCCCGGTCGGTGACCTGCGCTTTGCCGCTCCAATCAACCCGCCGGCAACGACGGGCGTGCAGGATGCCACGCAGTTCCAGGCCATCTGTCTGCCGCGCAACCCGTCTGACTTTACGATGCATAGCAAGCGCCTCAATGTGTCTGAGGACTGCCTCTTTGCCAACATATTTGCACCGTCCAATGCCACGAACACCAGTGCGCTTCCGGTGTTGTACTTTATCCAGGGTGGTGGGTTCTCGTCCAACTCCAACGCCAACTTCAACGGCAGCGGCCTTGCGGCCTT
Source organism: Ophiostoma sp. CBS 140.51 (assembly GCA_029298735.1). NCBI lineage: Eukaryota > Fungi > Ascomycota > Sordariomycetes > Ophiostomatales > Ophiostomataceae > Ophiostoma > Ophiostoma sp. CBS 140.51. Next base: position 73,768 of record JANSLP010000128.1, read on the forward strand.
TGGAAACATTGTCGTGGTGCAGATCAACTACCGTGTTGGCCCTTACGGGTTCCTCCAGAGCCGTGAGGTGCAGAACAACGGTAGTCTCAACAACGGCCTCAAGGATCAGATCCAGGGTCTGAAGTGGGTGCAGCAGAACATTGCAGCAGTAAGTATTCCCCATACGAAGTGACACTTGTCAGGAAAATTAAAGTTTACTAACTTTTCAACCAGTTTGGTGGTGACCCTAAGCACATTGTTGCCTCGGGTGACTCGGCTGGTGCCACATCTATCGGTCTGCTCCTCGCCGCTTGGGACGAGCAAGATCCGCGTCTAATTAAGGGTGCCATCCTGGAGTCGCCGTCGGTGGCTACGATCCGCACCCTTGAGCAGGGCCAGGAACAATACAACTGCCTGCTTGAGGCGACCAACTGCACCCTTGCCGCCAACACCTTGAACTGCTTGCGCTCAGTCAATGCCACTGACCTGCAGACGGAGCAGTGCCAGTTCAACCCGCACCTGGACAACGATCTGGTTCGCCGGCCTATGCTGCAGAGCTTTGACGAGGGCCGCTTCCTGCACATCCCCATCATTGCTGGCACTTGCGCCGATGAGGGCACCAAGAATGTGCCGGCGATGACCAACACGACTGGACAGGCGTTGCAGTTCATTGACAACCGCGTGTCGAACGTCCTCTCCAACACGTCGCTGGCGCTGCTCAACACAACTTACCTGCTGACAAACCACACTGGTGCCATCGCCGTGGCCAACACGTTCGCCGAGTTCCCCAACAGTGGTCCGCTCTGGCGACCCTTAGCCAATGCTGCCGGCGATGCTAGTGCACACTGCATCACGGCGCGTCTGCAGAACGCCATCGCCCGCGAGGGTGTCAAGACATTCAACTACCGGTTCGCGGTGCGCGACGATGAGCAAGAGCGCCTGGGTTTCGGCACCTACCACACTGTCGAGCTGAACGCCGTGTTCGGTCCCAACAACACCGACGGCAACCCGCCCAAGTCGTACCGCGCCGGCCAGAGCAATGCCGGTATTGTCCCCGTGACCATGGCCTACTGGACGTCCTTTGTCAAGGCTCTCGACCCCAACGACCTGAAGCTTGCTGGTACGCCGGACTGGACGGCTTGGGCCGGACCCGAGGGCCGCCAGCGTCTGCGGTTCCAGACCAACGCTACGGGCCTCGAGACGATGCCGGACGACCAGGTGGCCAACTGCGAGATGCTGGAGCCGATGCTGCCTGCAATTGAGTCAATCTCGGCGCCTGGTGTGACTGTCACGCTCAACCCGCGGGGCCAGAAGAACGGGACGTCGTGGGCAAAGACGGCGGGCCAGAAGCAGAAGAGCGCCGCGGCTGGTCGGGCAGGTGGTGCCAGCCTTGTCGGCACGGTCGTCGGTCTCGCTGCTGCCGTGGCCGCTCTGGCAATGGCCTGATCGCTTTGTTCGAAGATTGTGTCGGGTTTGTCAGCGGGTAGCTCCCGACTGAACTGTAACAATATCCTTTTGTGATTTTGGCGTCTGGTTGCCCGTTTTGTTATTGTTATTGTTCTTTTTTTATTTGTTTTCTAGTAGGTTGATTTTCGATCCCTGTATTTCTTAGTATCCCCACGCTCGTTTATTTTTGTGCCGAGGCCATCTTGGTAATCAACATTTGTCGTTTTTGGATTCAATTTTTTCGAATACGCCGTGTGACTCTACTTGAGAGAATTTTTTTGGGCTGGATATTGTGTTTTATTTCAATCTCTTTGTCTTTTCAGATGTTTCCCCTCGTATCGCAAAGGAGGCAGCCGGGCTGGCCAAGATTTGTGGTGACGATTGTGACGTTTAGCGGTTTTGTCTTGCTCGCCAAGCCTCGCCGTTGAAGCTTTCTTTGTTGATTTTGGTTACTTTTGGTCGCTTTTGTGGCTTTCTTGCCCCTGAATTGACAGCCTTTCCAGCGCGAGAGCAGTGGGCAGACAGCCCACCGTTCAGGCAGCGAAGTTGAGTGAAAAGCAGTCGTTTTGACAGTCAACAAGCCAATCAGAAAGCTCGGTCAATTCCCTCAATTCCTTGTTGTCTCTGCCTTGTGGATGCCTAGCAAGCCGACTAACAAGAATCAAGCTTAGTTTCAAGGATCCGTGCACCAAAATCCCCGTCTGTTTGATCTCGCTGCGACATTTGGGAAGCTCAGCCGCAGCCTTTTCGAGCTTCACTGCTGTGGAAGTGACAGCAAAAGCTATCCTGAAGCTGAAAGCGTGGCTGCCAAGCGGAATGACGATTCGCCAAAACAGCTTTGAGCTTGATCTGATCTGGGGTAGGTCTGCATTTTTTGTCTGCTTTGTGACTGCTGTGCCCCCTTGTTCATTTCAAAAAGCCCCCCCTTCTCTGTGCTGGTTTTCTTCTTTTTTCCCCTCATTGCAATTCTTGTAAACGGTGCAGCATCGAACACGAGCAAAGACAAGAAAGCCCTTTGAATCCAGGCACCAGCCTTTGAAAACAAGTATAAGTTCTTGGCCTCCCTCTCCTCTTTTGATTTTCTTTTCTTTCCTATCTTCTGTCTCTTCATTCCTCATCCAACAATCCAACAACCAATACGACGCACAACTGTTGCCAGTTCCTTGTTCTGCCTAATTTCGATTCTTTTGGCGCTTTGCTTCCACTTACACGACACCATCCATAATCCAACACCACTGCATTTCAGCATCACAAACCCACAACAATACAACACACACCTCCATTATGGACGCCATCCACAAGCAGGAGTTTCGCGTGCGCGATCTCCCGACTCGGACGGTCACTCTGTTCCCAAGCCGGGCGCAAGTCGTCCGTGACATAAAAGATGTTTCTCTAAAGGTAAGCCAACATTCTCAGCACAAAAAAGCACACCACCGTTCATGAAACTTTTACTAACATAACAAATTAGCCCGGCGCAAACCAAATTACCGTGGTAGGCTTCTCGCCGACAGTCGACGAAAACTCCATCAAGGTCGAGGGCACCGGTTCCGCCATTATTTCGGACATTGCTATTGAGCTGCTGCCCAACCGCGAGATCTTCCAGGACATTTACCCCGACTCGGATGACGACGACAAGAGCGAGACCGAAGACGAAGAGGACGACAGCAGCGACGACGACAAGGACTCGGCGGAGCTCAAGGAGGTGCGCAAGAAGCTGCAGGCGCTGCGCGACGATGTCAAGCGGGCGTCCGAGGTGGTCTCGAGCGCTGAGAGCCGGCTCAAGATCCTCGATGCGTACGGCAAGATGCTGGACCGCAAGCGGGGCGTCGAGATTGACGCTGGCGTGGAGACGTACCGCACAGAGCGGGCCAAGGTCTTCAAGGACCACATGGAGGGCACCGTCAAGGTGCGTGAGGTGAATGAGCAGATCACAGAGCTGGGCAAAGAAGAGAACAAGCTTCTGCGGGTCCAAATCAAGGCGGCCGACAAGGCGCGGCGGGCGCGCGAAAAGGCCAAGGAAGCCAAGCGCAAAGAGAAGAGGAAGGTGTTGCGGCGCAAGGCCGAGGCGCAAAAAGAGAAGCTGCGTGTGCAGCGCGAGCGCGAAAAGTACTGGCCGCGCAAGTGCTACACGGTGCGCATTACCCTCGATGCGCCGTCGTACACACCCTCGTCGTCTCGCCGGACGTCTATTTCCAGCGTGACGGAGCTGGCAAAGCCTGTTGATGAGGTGGCAGCTGCCAAGGATGGCTCTGCTCTTGCCGACGAGGAGGGCGGCAGTGCCAGCGGCCCCACGTGCGACCTTTCCATCTCGTACGTGACCTCATCTGCCTTCTGGTCGCCCACCTACGACCTGCAGCTCTCGACGACCAACAACACGGCATCCCTCTGCTTTGACGCGCAGCTCACCAACACGACCTCTGAGGCGTGGACCAGCTGCAAGGTTATTCTGTCGACAAGCCAGACGACCTTCTCAGGCCTCAACGACACCATCCCGACCCTCGTCCCGTGGCGCGTCAAGCTGCACAAGGGCTACGGCTACGACGCCATCCTCCACAGCCGCGAAGAGGTGTCGCACAAGTCCAGCTGGCAGGCACAGCAGAATGCGCTCGTTACCAACCAGAAGCCGCGCAGAGAGCTGTTTGGCGTGTCGCCCGAGGAGCAGATGCTGGGCATGGGCACTCACGGTGTGGGCAACCTGATGAACGACATTCGCGTCGCAGGCCAGCTCAAGTCGCGCGGCAACGGCGACGTCGACTGGTACTCGATGCCTCAGCATCAGCAAATGCAGCAGCAGCTAATGATGCAACAGGCACCACCGCCGCCGGGCAGAGCCACCAGCGGTGGCCTGTTTGGCAGTTCATCAGCTACCGCGGCCTCAGCCTTTGGCTCGGCGCGCGCAGCTACGACCAGTTTCGGCGCGCCGGCCGTGCCGCCCCCACCACCAGCACCCATGGTTTCGCGCGCTGCGCCGTCCATCGCAATGGGTGGCGGTGGTGCCCCTGCTGCGATGAAGAAGAAGATGAAGTCGGAGTCGGCACGGATGCGGCGGCGCAGCGTGGCCGGCGGCGGCGACGATTCTTCAGAGGATGAGGAATACAGCCCTGTGGACGACATGACCCTGGGCGGCGAGCTGCAGCCGGAGCTCGAGTTCCAGGAATCGTCCTTTGAGGAGACGGGCATGTCGACCACCTACGACCTGCCCGGTCTCAAGACGCTGGCGCCCAGCTCGACAGCATCCAAGCAGCGTGTCGCACGTATTGCCTTCCGCGACGTTGTCTTCAGCCACACGATTGTGGCCAAGTACAAGCCGGTGGCCTACCTCAAGGCCAAGCTTAAGAACGCCAGCAAGCTGACGCTGCTCAAGGGCACGGCCGGCCTCACACTGGACGGCTCGTTCCTGGGCCGCACCACACTGCCCCGCTGCAGCGCCGGCGACACCTTCCCGCTCAGCCTGGGCGTGGACCCAGCGATCCGCGTTGCCTACCCCAAGCCGGACGTCAAGCGGGCGACGACGGGCATCTTCTCCAAGGAGGACAGCAGCGTGTACCGCCGTGCTGTGACCATCTCCAACACGCGTGCAAGCGCGGGCAAGCCTGTCACTTTGCTGGTTCTGGACCAGGTCCCGGTCAGCGAGGATGAGAAGCTGCGGGTGGAGCTACAGGTACCGCGTGGCATTACCGTTGGCGGCGGTTCCGTCGCAGCCGGTATCGGTATGGTGACGGCCACGGCCAGTGGTGGTTCCGCCAAGGAGGCCCCGTCCTCGTCGTCTTCGGCTACTAGGGACTGGGGCACGGCCGCAGCCACCCTTAAGAAGGCGGGCGAGGTTGTGTGGGACGTCAAGCTCAACGCCGGCCGGTCGGTCAAGCTGGACCTGGCCTACGACGTCAGCGCGCCCACGGGCGAAGGCGTGATTCAGTGCTAGGGGTACGCGCCATCCCATCGTGACGGTGAGACTGGAGTAGAAGAAGAGGATGATGACAACGATAACAACAAAAACCACAACAATGACCTGGAAGAGGAAACCCAGGCAAAGGGCGGCGGGATGGGCATTCTCAGCACAAGCACAATAACCAAGACGAACATCAGCAGCTTCAACAAGAACAACGTCAAACAAGACAACGGCGACACACAGAGCACCAGCTCCAACCGGGGCTCGATCCGTGGTCTGGCCAGTCTTTTTAAGAGTGTCAAGTCGAAGAAGTAAAAGAAGTCAAGGCATTTATGGTTTTATGATTACTAGTAGATAGCACACAATTTGATACACAAGTCAATTTCAACAGAAAACTGGATATTTCTATAACTATGAGTGAATATGTGGATATGTGAAAACAATGAATGAAAAGCAGCCATCCGTAATCGTATCGAACAAAAGGGGCACCAATAAATACAAAAGTGAAAGGACACAGGTATACAACAACGTGATTTTATGCAAACTCGTCAGGAAATAAAGAGGGAGAACATCCACCAGGGAGATCAAAACACAAGAGACAAGCTATCTACCCACACTTAATCATCCCGACGCACCAGAGCCACGGGCGACATGTAGCGCTTGTGGCCGTAGGCAAAGTAGTAGACGACAGAGAACAGCATGGTGCCGACAAAGATGACGACATTCCAGTTCATGGTGTCAAGAGTGACGTCCTTGGACTGGGGGAAGAAGACAAAGACCCAGACAATGGACAGGTACATCACAGCACCGATGTTGATGGCGAGACCATAGCGGCCAAGCGACCAGCGGCTGGAAGGTAGAGCAGGGCCGCGAATACGGCGGAGAATGAGGAAAGTAAAGGAGATCAGGTAGGTGCCCAGTAGAGCACTGACGGCCAGAGAGCCAATAGCGTTGAAGGCTACGGCAGAGCCAATGTTGATGAGGGATAGAAGAGAGGTGATGGTGAAGGTGAGGAGGACAGCGTTGAGGGGAATGTTCCAGCCAGGCTTGACGTGGGCAATGAAGTCAGAGAAGGGGAGACCGCAGTCACGAGCAAAAGACCAAGTCTGGCGAGAGACAGTGGCCACAGTGCTGATGCAAGCCGAGGTGACGTTGACAATCAGAATGGAGGTCATGACAGAGGTGCCGGCAATGCTGTTGGTGGCATTGTAGAAGGCAGCAATGAAGGGGTAACCAGTGGGGGTGTCGACAACGTCCAGGATGTCGCCCATGGTGAAGCAGAAAGTGATGAGCATGATCCAGCCCATGGAGCCGTTGATCGTGGCAGCCCACATAATGGCACGAGGCAGCACACGCGAAGCATCACGGACCTCCTCAGACATGTGCACAGTCGAGTCGGCGCCGATCAGAGTGTAGACCGGCGACAGAAGACCGACCATGAAAGCAAGACCAGTGGTGCTCCAGCCGCCGAGGTTCACAAACGAGCCAAAGACGTCTGAGGGAGTCGAGCGAGGTGCCAGAACCCAAAGGGGAACAAGCACGGCGAAGAAGCCTAGAACGTGGACGACCAGGACAGTACCCTCAACAATGGGCAGACGGCCGGCCAGGAACGTGTTGAAGACAATGCAGAATGCCGTGATGCCAATTACCAGCAGCGTGCCGTGCCAGTTCTCAAAAACATAGGTAGGCTGGGCAAGCACCAACAGACCCTGGATCATTGTTCCTGCCAGGAAAGCCAGCGATGCCAGACCTGTCTGCCAGCCAAGTACAGAAACCCAACCGATGGTGTAGGAAAAGAACTTTTGGGCACGCCGCGGCGCAAACTCAGAGACCCAGTGGTACTGGCCACCAGATGTGGGTGCCATGGAGGCCATCTCGGCAATGGAGGCAAACACGAGCATGTAGCCGATCCAGACAATGAGGTAACCCCAGACAAGGCCAGCCTTGCCACCATTGATGAGACCAAAGGCGCTTGTCATGAGGGCAATCTCCCAGGTGCTCATGAGTGTACAGGCGAAGCCCAACGTGGACAAGAAGCGGAAGTTTCTCTGCAATGTGTTAGCGGGGGACTGATAATTGTAGGCAGAGAATGGTTAGTGGCACTCACGTTTAACACCTGCGTCCGGCCGAGCATGGACATCTCGCGGGCATCGGCCTCTGTGCCGCCCCATGAGTTGAGCTTGTCAGTCTCGAAAACTTGGGTTTCGGACGACATCTCGATGTATTCCTTGTTGCTTGTAGTGTCCGACATTGTCGGGGAGGGAAGAGAAGGAGAGAATAGGAAGTGAAGTTTGAATATAAATGATGGAACGGTGAGAGGGAGAGAGACAGGGAGACGGGGAAAGAAAAAGAAGAGGCCGGAGATGGAGAACGTGAGTGACTACACAAAAGACAAGATGAGCGAGGATGATGAGTGAAGGAAAGGGAAGAAGGAATGCGAGAGGTGAGAGAAAAGAGAGAAGGGAAAAACGTGGGAAATGGAGGCGATGGAGAAAGAAGACAGGCAAGAGGGAGAGTGGAAGAGAAAAAGGGAAGGAAGGTGATGGAGTTGGAAGGTAGGGATGATCAAAACGAAGAGACAAGAGAAGGAACACAGGAAGGTGGACGATCACTGGGTATTAAAAGGAAAGAAGATGGATGAGAAGTGGATGAAGGAGGATACCAAAAAGAAAAGAAGTTAGGAGGGAAAAGAAAAGGGAAAAGAAAGACGGGTCAACGATGTGAGGATGACAAGCATATGGAAACTCGGGCGCTAGAAAAGGGGTGGAAACCGTAAAAGGAGGGTGAGGAGGGTAATGGAGGCAGCGGAACGAGAAACGAGAAGCAAGGGGAAAAGTAACGAGAAGAGAAGACGAACGGGTGGGAAGACAACAGAAAGTACTAAGAAGACCACCCATATGATTTCAAAAAAGGGATGCACGCGTGTAAGCGAGGACGGCAAGAACGGGAAAGATGGGCGGAGAATACACATAAAGAAAGCGTGCATAAAAAGAACGAGAGGAAAAAAAGGGAAGGAAAAGCAATGCGAAGGCGAAGAATAGGTCGAGAGCGAAGGGCTGGACTTGCAAGACAGGCCTCAGTCCCAAGAGTGTGGTGCGTGTTGCGCGTGTGGGCGACGACTGAAAAAGCAAGGATTCGCGGCGGCCCAGCATGTCAACGCACCCAACCACGCTCAACTTCAATTTTCTGTCTCTATTTTTCTGTCTATTCTATGGCCGGTCCCCTTTGCGTGTCGTACACGATCAGACTCATGCAAGGCGGACACCATCCGGGTAAGACACGCATCCAGCCATTCTGAGCAATGTACGTTTTATTCGAGAAGCACGTCCATTCTGTGCCAGAGCACCACGAGGGTGGCAAGGAAGAAGACGGCGATCCAGAAAGAAAACTGTGAAGAAAGCTGCAAAGATACTGAATCAATGACAAAACAGTGCATAGAAGGGAGGCTGTAGAAAACTTGACGATGTATCCACGTTCTTGTTCGTTGAATAGTATTCCAAGAATGTAAATACATGATCATCTTGACAGTTGGTGTCTGAAAAAGTGCAGTGTGCAGATGTGTACAGAGTACGTTGCTCTGTTGCTCTGTTGCTCTCAACAGAAAAACAAGAGATACCCTGGAACTAATAGTCACCTTCGCATGGACGACGTAAAATAAGTCTTTTTTCTTACAAGCTTTTCCCCTACTTATATGGTGCAAGCTAGCTTGCCTGGTCGAGGATATTGTGGGCACTAAATCTAGGACACCTGCGTATGTACAAAAATACCGTCGTATGCGGGCGTATGCGACCCAAACCCGTCTTCGGTATTGGGGCACCCATCAAGTGCACACTCTTTTCAGTGTTTATTCTCCTATTCTCCTCTTCTCCTCTTCTGCTGTCCACCCTATTGAAGCTCAAATCACGGCTCCTGGCAGACAGGTTACGTCACCTCCACTCAGTACGGAGAACTTTCTCGCCTTACATCACACGGCACCGGACCATTACGGGGTAATCACAGATATGATACAACAAGTATATACCCCATTTATATTCTTAAGTGGGAGATAAACGAGAAGAATAGTGGGATCTTGTCCGTTGGTTTCTTTCTGTCTGCAAAGATGGTGTCATTTAGGATGTCTAGCATCAGAAGGCAGCATAGGTATCGACCATGAATATTGCCCTTCTTGGAGACATCAATCTTTCTGAAAACCCAGCTTCAAAGTTCACCATGCAAGCTGCTGCGTGAGCTTCTTCGTTGGTACTCGTGTACATACACTTGAGTGACCGTTGGTGTGATGTCGTCCTTTCAAACCCCTTAGGCATCGCAGCACGCTATTGCTTTTTTATGTCTTACTTAGAGAGACTGCTTCTGCTTGAATTTAGTGTTGTTAGACTTTTCTGAAGCTAGTTTGCTTGGGGCCTACAGTGATCACCGCTTTTTCTCATCACATTCAGCTGAGGTACAGGAAGGGCCCACGGTCCTGGATGGGACTTCCATGGAAAGACTTCCGCCCAGAGCTATGGCCAACGATCGGCAAGCAACCGGTATCCGGCCACGCGGTGCAATGGAAACGACCAACCATGACGAGAAAGCAGGAACAACAAGACGAGCACTACAAATGCTGCAAATGCAGGAAGGGGCCTAAATGTGACGAAGGTTGAATAAAATTGGCGTAACAGACCAACAACCAACATGCAACAAACATCACCAACACTAAAGACGGGACCTCATAACAGCAACGAAAATGATCGTTTCAGAAGGTAAGAACTGTTCACTTTTATACCGGTGCAAGTCGATGTTTTCGATCCAACACACTCATGAGAACTCGAAAAGCACAGCTCAACCGCCACAGCTCAACCGCATGCCATGTCCCATTTTTTCTGGCTTTTTTCAAGTCTCGATTTTGGTCATCGTTTCCTGGTCCTGGTTTGTCTCGCCCGTCAACCTCCTGACCCTTGCTTCAGCCCCTCTCTGTTTTTGTCTCAGTCCAGACGACAGATGGAGGCAAAGCAGGCCATTCTGTCACAGTGAAGCCCACTCTCAAAAATACAGGCACAAAAACAGCCCAGCAAGCCCACCATCCAAGAGATCATCCAAGACAGCATCAAAAAAGGTTAACGACGGGACCTGCGCTAACAGAGAGGGTCGACACCCACAAAGTTGACAACGGGCACCCAATACCGCCTGGGCTCCCGACGGGCTCTCACCGTCTGTGCTAAAAGTGCTACTCGTGCCACGCCCCACTTATTTGGATCTCGTTGGACTCGCACCACCTAAGGTGGTGCTCACCACCCTAATGACCACACCACCCTAATGACCACAAA